>JAGSMU010000275.1:0-94470 GCA_029286865.1 Teinopalpus imperialis | reverse complement strand
GAGAAAACGGCCTGAAAGCGGCGCAAGAAGACTTTAGACTGATTAAACTACTCAATTACTACTTTAAAACACAAACTTGACATACACTAGGCGTTATAACACGAAGATATTGGCAAATTCCTTTAAAATAGGACTCTCACCACTACACCTCGGTTTGCTATAAATTTGTGATTTTTCCTAATTTAGTGCGTTTCTGTTCCAGGTTTCATTGATTCGTCGGTTGTGACAGGACCTACCGATCGGGAGCAAAACAACACGAAAACTAACAAAAATAAAAACTTATAAATCTAATATAATTACGTAACTAAGAAAACTTAAAACTGATAAAACGAGAAAAACGGCCTGAAAGCGGCGCAAGAAGACTTTAGACTGATTAAACTACTCAATTACTACTTTAAAACACAAACTTGACATACACTAGGCGTTATACCACGAAGATATTGGCAAATTCCTTTAAAATAGACTTCACCACTACACCTCGGTTTGCTATAAATTTGTGATTTTTCCTAATTTTGTGCGTTTCGTTCCAGGTTTCGGCTGATTCGTCGGTTGTGGACAGGACCTACCGATCGAGCAAAAACAACACGAAAACTAACAAAAATAAAAACTTATAAATCTAATATAATTACGCAACTAAGAAAACTTAAAACTGATAAAACGAGAAAAACGGCCTGAAAGCGGCGCAAGAAGACTTAGACTGATTAAACTACTCAATTACTACTTTAAAACAATAAACTTGACATACACTAGGCGTTATACCATCGAAGATATTGGCAAATTCCTTTAAAATAGGACTTCACCACTACACCTCGGTTTGCTATAAATTTGTGATTTTTCTAATTTTGTGCGTTTCTGTTCCAGGTTTCATTGATTCGTCGGTTGTGACAGGGACCTACCGATCGAGCAAAAACAACACGAAAACTAACAAAAATAAAAACTTATAAATCTAATATAATTACGTAACTAAGAAAACTTAAAACTGATAAAACGAGAAAAACGGCCTGAAAGCGGCGCAAGAAGACTTAGACTGATTAAACTACCAATTACTACTTTAAAACACAAACTTGACATACACTAGGCGTTATACCACGAAGATATTGGCAAATTCCTTTAAAATAGGACTTCACCACTACACCTCGGTTTGCTATAAATTTGTGATTTTTCTAATTTTGTGCGTTTCTGTTCCAGGTTTCATTGATTCGTCGGTTGTGGACAGGGACCTACTGATCGGGGAGCAAAAACAACACGAAAACTAACAAAAATAAAAACTTTATAAATCTAATATAATTACGCAACTAAGAAAACTTAAAACTGATAAAACGAGAAAAACGGCCTGAAAGCGGCGCAAGAAGACTTAGACTGATTAAACTACTCAATTACTACTTTAAAACTGATAAAACGAGAAAAACGGCCTGAAAGCGGCGCAAGAAGACTTTAGACTGATTAAACTACTCAATTACTACTTTAAAACACAACTTGACATACACTAGGCGTTATAACACGAAGATATTGGCAAATTCCTTTAAAATAGGACTCTCACCACTACACCTCGGTTTGCTATAAATTTGTGATTTTTCCTAATTTTGTGCGTTTCGTTCCAGGTTTCGGCTGATTCGTCGGTTGTGACAGGGACCTACCGATCGGGAGCAAAACAACACGAAAACTAACAAAAATAAAAACTTTATAAATCTAATATAATTACGTAACTAAGAAAACTTAAAACTGATAAAACGAGAAAAACGGCCTGAAAGCGGCGCAAGAAGACTTTAGACTGATTAAACTACTCAATTACTACTTTAAAACACAAACTTGACATACACTAGGCGTTATAATTATCGAAGATATTGGCAAATTCCTTTAAAATAGACTTCACCACTACACCTCGGTTTGCTATAAATTTGTGATTTTTCCTAATTTTGTGCGTTTCTGTTCCAGGTTTCGGCTGATCTGTCGGTTGTGACAGGACCTACCGATCGAGCAAAAACAACACGAAAACTAACAAAAATAAAAACTTATAAATCTAATATAATTACGTAACTAAGAAAAACTTTATAAATCTAATATAATTACGTAACTAAGAAAACTTAAAACTGATAAAACGAGAAAACGGCCTGAAAGCGGCGCAAGAAGACTTTAGACTGATTAAACTACTCACTACTACTTTAAAACACAAACTTGACATACACTAGGCGTTATAATTATCGAAGATATTGGCAAATTCCTTTAAAATAGGACTTCACCACTACACCTCGGTTTGCTATAAATTCCAGGATTTTTTCCTAATTTTGTGCGTTTCTGTTCCAGGTTTCGGCTGATCTGTCGGTTGTGGACAGGACCTACCGATCGGGAGCAAAAACAACACGAAAACTAACAAAAATAAAAACTTTATAAATCTAATATAATTACGTAATCCAAGAAAACTTAAAACTGATAAAACGAGAAAACGGCCTGAAAGCGGCGCAAGAAGACTTTAGACTGATTAAACTACTCACTACTACTTTAAAACACACAAACTTGACATACACTAGGCGTTATACCATCGAAGATATTGGCAAATTCCTTTAAAATAGGACTTCACCACTACACCTCGGTTTGCTATAAATTTGTGATTTTTTCCTAATTTTGTGCGTTTCTGTTCCAGGTTTCATTGATTCGTCGGTTGTGGACAGGACCTACCGATCGGGAGCAAAACAACACGAAAACTAACAAAAATAAAAACTTTATAAATCTAATATAATTACGTAATCCAAGAAAACTTAAAACTGATAAAACGAGAAAACGGCCTGGAAAGCGGCGCAAGAAGACTTTAGACTGATTAAACTACTCAATTACTACTTTAAAACAATAAACTTGACATACACTAGGCGTTATACCACGAAGATATTGGCAAATTCCTTTAAAATAGACTTCACCACTACACCTCGGTTTGCTATAAATTTGTGATTTTTCCTAATTTTGTGCGTTTCTGTTCCAGGTTTCGGCTGATTCGTCGGTTGTGACAGGACCTACCGATCGGGAGCAAAACAACAATGAAAACTAACAAAAATAAAAACTTTATAAATCTAATATAATTACGTAACTAAGAAAACTTAAAACTGATAAAACGAGAAAACGGCCTGAAAGCGGCGCAAGAAGACTTTAGACTGATTAAACTACTCACTACTACTTTAAAACACAAACTTGACATACACTAGGCGTTATACCACGAAGATATTGGCAAATTCCTTTAAAATAGGACTTCACCACTACACCTCGGTTTGCTATAAATTTGTGATTTTTCCTAATTTTGTGCGTTTCGTTCCAGGTTTCATTGATTCGTCGGTTGTGACAGGGACCTACCGATCGGGAGCAAAAACAACACGAAAACTAACAAAAATAAAAACTTTATAAATCTAATATAATTACGCAACTAAGAAAACTTAAAACTGATAAAACGAGAAAAACGGCCTGAAAGCGGCGCAAGAAGACTTTAGACTGATTAAACTACCAATTACTACTTTAAAACACAAACTTGACATACACTAGGCGTTATAACACGAAGATATTGGCAAATTCCTTTAAAATAGGACTTCACCACTACACCTCGGTTTGCTATAAATTTGTGATTTTTCCTTAATTTTGTGCGTTTCTGTTCCAGGTTTCGGCTGATTCGTCGGTTGTGGACAGGGACCTACCGATCGGGAGCAAAAACAACACGAAAACTAACAAAAATAAAAACTTTATAAATCTAATATAATTACGTAACTAAGAAAACTTAAAACTGATAAAACGAGAAAAACGGCCTGGAAAGCGGCGCAAGAAGACTTTAGACTGATTAAACTACTCAATTACTACTTTAAAACACAAACTTGACATACACTAGGCGTTATACCACGAAGATATTGGCAAATTCCTTTAAAATAGGATCTCACCACTACACCTCGGTTTGCTATAAATTTGTGATTTTTCCTAATTTTGTGCGTTTCTGTTCCAGGTTTCTGGCTGATTCGTCGGTTGTGGACAGGGACCTACTGATCGGGGAGCAAAAACAACACGAAAACTAACAAAAATAAAAACTTTATAAATCTAATATAATTACGTAACTAAGAAAACTTAAAACTGATAAAAACGAGAAAAACGGCCTGAAAGCGGCGCAAGAAGACTTTAGACTGATTAAACTACTCAATTACTACTTTAAAACAATAAACTTGACATACACTAGGCGTTATACCACGAAGATATTGGCAAATTCCTTTAAAATAGGACTTCACCACTACACCTCGGTTTGCTATAAATTTGTGATTTTTCCTAATTTTGTGCGTTTCTTGTTCCAGGTTTCGGCTGATTCGTCGGTTGTGGACAGGGACCTACCGATCGGGAGCAAAAACAACACGAAAACTAACAAAAATAAAAACTTTATAAATCTAATAATATAATTACGTAACTAAGAAAACTTAAAACTGATAAAAACGAGAAAAACGGCCTGAAAGCGGCGCAAGAAGACTTTAGACTGATTAAACTACTCAATTACTACTTTAAAACACAAACTTGACATACACTAGGCGTTATACCACGAAGATATTGGCAAATTCCTTTAAAATAGGACTTCACCACTACACCTCGGTTTGCTATAAATTTGTGATTTTTTCCTAATTTAGTGCGTTTCTGTTCCAGGTTTCGGCTGATTCGTCGGTTGTGGACAGGACCTACCGATCGGAGCAAAAACAACACGAAAACTAACAAAAATAAAAACTTTATAAATCTAATATAATTACGTAACTAAGAAAACTTAAAACTGATAAAACGAGAAAAACGGCCTGAAAGCGGCGCAAGAAGACTTTAGACTGATTAAACTACTCAATTACTACTTTAAAACACAAACTTGACATACACTAGGCGTTATACCATCGAAGATATTGGCAAATTCCTTTAAAATAGACTTCACCACTACACCTCGGTTTGCTATAAATTCCAGGATTTTTTCCTAATTTTGTGCGTTTCTGTTCCAGGTTTCATTGATCTGTCGGTTGTGACAGGACCTACCGATCGGGAGCAAAAACAACACGAAAACTAACAAAAATAAAAACTTTATAAATCTAATATAATTACGTAACTAAGAAAACTTAAAACTGATAAAACGAGAAAAACGGCCTGGAAAGCGGCGCAAGAAGACTTTAGACTGATTAAACTACTCAATTACTACTTTAAAACACAAACTTGACATACACTAGGCGTTATAACACGAAGATATTGGCAAATTCCTTTAAAATAGACTTCACCACTACACCTCGGTTTGCTATAAATTTGTGATTTTTCCTAATTTAGTGCGTTTCTGTTCCAGGTTTCGCTGATTCGTCGGTTGTGACAGGACCTACCGATCGGGAGCAAAAACAACAATGAAAACTAACAAAAATAAAAACTTTATAAATCTAATATAATTACGCAACTAAGAAAACTTAAAACTGATAAAACGAGAAAAACGGCCTGAAAGCGGCGCAAGAAGACTTTAGACTGATTAAACTACCAATTACTACTTTAAAACACAAACTGACATACACTAGGCGTTATAACACGAAGATATTGGCAAATTCCTTTAAAATAGGACTTCACCACTACACCTCGGTTTGCTATAAATTTGTGATTTTTCCTAATTTAGTGTTTCTGTTCCAGGTTTCTGGCTGATTCGTCGGTTGTGGACAGGGACTCACCGATCGGGAGCAAAAACAACACGAAAACTAACAAAAATAAAAACTTTATAAATCTAATATAATTACGTAACTAAGAAAACTTAAAACTGATAAAACGAGAAAAACGGCCTGGAAAGCGGCGCAAGAAGACTTTAGACTGATTAAACTACTCAATTACTACTTTAAAACACAACTTGACATACACTAGGCGTTATACCACGAAGATATTGGCAAATTCCTTTAAAATAGACTTCACCACTACACCTCGGTTTGCTATAAATTCCAGGATTTTTCCTAATTTAGTGCGTTTCTGTTCAGGTTTCGGCTGATCTGTCGGTTGTGGACAGGGACCTACCGATCGGGAGCAAAAACAACACGAAAACTAACAAAAATAAAAACTTTATAAATCTAATAATATAATTACGTAACTAAGAAAACTTAAAAACTGATAAAACGAGAAAAACGGCCTGAAAGCGGCGCAAGAAGACTTTAGACTGGATTAAACTACTCAATTACTACTTTAAAACACAAACTTGACATACACTAGGCGTTATACCATCGAAGATATTGGCAAATTCCTTTAAAATAGGACTTCACCACTACACCTCGGTTTGCTATAAATTCCAGGATTTTTCCTAATTTTGTGCGTTTCTGTTCCAGGTTTCGCTGATTCGTCGGTTGTGACAGGACCTACCGATCGGGAGCAAAAACAACACGAAAACCAACAAAAATAAAAACTTTATAAATCTAATATAATTACGTAACCAAGAAAACTTAAAACTGATAAAACGAGAAAAACGGCCTGAAAGCGGCGCAAGAAGACTTTAGACTGATTAAACTACTCAATTACTACTTTAAAACACAAACTTGACATACACTAGGCGTTATACCATCGAAGATATTGGCAAATTCTTTAAAATAGGACTTCACCACTACACCTCGGTTTGCTATAAATTTGTGATTTTTCCTAATTTAGTGCGTTTCTGTTCCAGGTTTCTGGCTGATTCGTCGGTTGTGGACAGGGACCTACCGATCGGGAGCAAAACAACACGAAAACTAACAAAAATAAAAACTTTATAAATCTAATATAATTACGTAACTAAGAAAACTTTATAAATCTAATATAATTACGTAACTAAGAAAACTTAAAACCGATAAAACGAGAAAACGGCCTGAAAGCGGCGCAAGAAGACTTTAGACTGATTAAACTACTCAATTACTACTTTAAAACACAAACTCTGACATACACTAGGCGTTATACCACGAAGATATTGGCAAATTCCTTTAAAATAGGACTTCACCACTACACCTCGGTTTGCTATAAATTTGTGATTTTTCCTAATTTAGTGCGTTTCTGTTCCAGGTTTCGCTGATTCGTCGGTTGTGGACAGGGACTCACCGATCGGGAGCAAAACAACAATGAAAACTAACAAAAATAAAAACTTTATAAATCTAATATAATTACGTAACTAAGAAAACTTAAAACTGATAAAACGAGAAAACGGCCTGAAAGCGGCGCAAGAAGACTTTAGGACTGATTAAACTACTCAATTACTACTTTAAAACACAAACTTGACATACACTAGGCGTTATAACACGAAGATATTGGCAAATTCCTTTAAAATAGGACTTCACCACTACACCTCGGTTTGCTATAAATTTGTGATTTTTCCTAATTTTGTGCGTTTCTGTTCCAGGTTTCATTGATTCGTCGGTTGTGGACAGGGACCTACCGATCGGGAGCAAAAACAACACGAAAACTAACAAAAATAAAAACTTATAAATCTAATATAATTACGTAACTAAGAAAACTTAAAACCGATAAAACGAGAAAAACGGCCTGAAAGCGGCGCAAGAAGACTTAGACTGATTAAACTACTCCAATTACTACTTTAAAACACAAACTCTGACATACACTAGGCGTTATAATTATCGAAGATATTGGCAAATTCCTTTAAAATAGGACTTCACCACTACACCTCGGTTTGCTATAAATTTGTGATTTTTCCTAATTTAGTGTTTCTGTTCCAGGTTTCTGGCTGATTCGTCGGTTGTGGACAGGACCTACCGATCGGGAGCAAAAACAACACGAAAACTAACAAAAATAAAAACTTTATAAATCTAATATAATTACGTAACTAAGAAAACTTAAAAACTGATAAAAACGAGAAAAACGGCCTGAAAGCGGCGCAAGAAGACTTTAGACTGATTAAACTACTCAATTACTACTTTAAAACACACAAACTTGACATACACTAGGCGTTATACCATCGAAGATATTGGCAAATTCCTTTAAAATAGACTTCACCACTACACCTCGGTTTGCTATAAATTTGTGATTTTTTCCTAATTTAGTGCGTTTCTGTTCCAGGTTTCGGCTGATTCGTCGGTTGTGGACAGGGACCTACCGATCGGGAGCAAAAACAACACGAAAACTAACAAAAATAAAAACTTTATAAATCTAATATAATTACGTAACTAAGAAAACTTTATAAATCTAATATAATTACGTAACTAAGAAAACTTAAAACTGATAAAACGAGAAAAACGGCCTGAAAGCGGCGCAAGAAGACTTTAGACTGATTAAACTACTCAATTACTACTTTAAAACACAAACTTGACATACACTAGGCGTTATAATTATCGAAGATATTGGCAAATTCCTTTAAAATAGGACTCACCACTACACCTCGGTTTGCTATAAATTCCAGGATTTTTCCTAATTTAGTGCGTTTCTGTTCCAGGTTTCGGCTGATTCGTCGGTTGTGGACAGGACCTACCGATCGGGAGCAAAAACAACAATGAAAACTAACAAAAATAAAAACTTTATAAATCTAATATAATTACGTAACTAAGAAAACTTAAAACTGATAAAACGAGAAAAACGGCCTGAAAGCGGCGCAAGAAGACTTTAGACTGATTAAACTACTCAATTACTACTTTAAAACACAAACTCTGACATACACTAGGCGTTATAATTATCGAAGATATTGGCAAATTCCTTTAAAATAGGACTCTCACCACTACACCTCGGTTTGCTATAAATTTGTGATTTTTTCCTAATTTTGTGCGTTTCTGTTCCAGGTTTCGGCTGATCTGTCGGTTGTGGACAGGGACCTACCGGATCGGGGAGCAAAAACAACACGAAAACTAACAAAAATAAAAACTTTATAAATCTAATATAATTACGTAACTAAGAAAACTTTATAAATCTAATATAATTACGTAACTAAGAAAACTTAAAACTGATAAAACGAGAAAAACGGCCTGAAAGCGGCGCAAGAAGACTTTAGACTGATTAAACTACTCAATTACTACTTTAAAACACACAAACTTGACATACACTCAGGCGTTATAACACGAAGATATTGGCAAATTCCTTTAAAATAGACTTCACCACTACACCTCGGTTTGCTATAAATTTGTGATTTTTCCTAATTTTGTGCGTTTCTGTTCCAGGTTTCGGCTGATTCGTCGGTTGTGACAGGGACCTACCGATCGGGAGCAAAACAACACGAAAACTAACAAAAATAAAAACTTTATAAATCTAATATAATTACGTAACTAAGAAAACTTTATAAATCTAATATAATTACGTAACTAAGAAAACTTAAAAACTGGATAAAACGAGAAAAACGGCCTGAAAGCGGCGCAAGAAGACTTTAGACTGATTAAACTACTCAATTACTACTTTAAAACAATAAACTTGACATACACTCAGGCGTTATACCACGAAGATATTGGCAAATTCCTTTAAAAACACAACTTGACATACACTAGGCGTTATAACACGAAGATATTGGCAAATTCCTTTAAAATAGGACTTCACCACTACACCTCGGTTTGCTATAAATTTCCAGGATTTTTCCTAATTTTGTGCGTTTCTGTTCCAGGTTTCATTGATTCGTCGGTTGTGGACAGGGACCTACTGATCGGGGAGCAAAACAACACGAAAACCAACAAAAATAAAAACTTTATAAATCTAATATAATTACGCAACTAAGAAAACTTAAAACTGATAAAACGAGAAAAACGGCCTGAAAGCGGCGCAAGAAGACTTTAGACTGATTAAACTACTCCAATTACTACTTTAAAACACAAACTTGACATACACTAGGCGTTATACCACGAAGATATTGGCAAATTCCTTTAAAATAGGACTCTCACCACTACACCTCGGTTTGCTATAAATTTCCAGGATTTTTCCTAATTTTGTGCGTTTCTGTTCCAGGTTTCGGCTGATTCGTCGGTTGTGGACAGGGACCTACTGATCGGGGAGCAAAACAACACGAAAACTAACAAAAATAAAAACTTTATAAATCTAATATAATTACGTAACTAAGAAAACTTAAAACTGATAAAACGAGAAAACGAGGCCTGAAAGCGGCGCAAGAAGACTTTAGACTGATTAAACTACTCAATTACTACTTTAAAACACAAACTTGACATACACTAGGCGTTATAATTATCGAAGATATTGGCAAATTCCTTTAAAATAGACTTCACCACTACACCTCGGTTTGCTATAAATTCCAGGATTTTTTCCTAATTTTGTGCGTTTCTTGTTCCAGGTTTCGGCTGATTCGTCGGTTGTGGACAGGGACTCACCGATCGGGAGCAAAACAACACGAAAACTAACAAAAATAAAAACTTTATAAATCTAATATAATTACGTAACTAAGAAAACTTAAAACTGATAAAACGAGAAAAACGGCCTGAAAGCGGCGCAAGAAGACTTTAGACTGATTAAACTACTCAATTACTACTTTAAAACACAAACTTGACATACACTCAGGCGTTATACCATCGAAGATATTGGCAAATTCCTTTAAAATAGGACTTCACCACTACACCTCGGTTTGCTATAAATTCCAGGATTTTTTCCTAATTTTGTGCGTTTCTGTTCCAGGTTTCTGGCTGATTCGTCGGTTGTGGACAGGGACCTACTGATCGGGGAGCAAAAACAACAATGAAAACTAACAAAAATAAAAACTTTATAAATCTAATATAATTACGTAACTAAGAAAACTTAAAAACTGATAAAAACGAGAAAAACGGCCTGGAAAGCGGCGCAAGAAGACTTTAGACTGATTAAACTACTCAATTACTACTTTAAAACACAACTTGACATACACTAGGCGTTATAATTATCGAAGATATTGGCAAATTCCTTTAAAATAGGACTTCACCACTACACCTCGGTTTGCTATAAATTCCAGGATTTTTTCCTAATTTTGTGCGTTTCTTGTTCCAGGTTTCATTGATTCGTCGGTTGTGGACAGGGACCTACCGATCGGGAGCAAAAACAACACGAAAACTAACAAAAATAAAAACTTTATAAATCTAATATAATTACGTAACTAAGAAAACTTAAAAACACTGATCGGGGAGCAAAAACAACACGAAAACTAACAAAAATAAAAACTTTATAAATCTAATATAATTACGTAACTAAGAAAACTTAAAACTGATAAAACGAGAAAAACGGCCTGAAAGCGGCGCGCAAGAAGACTTTAGACTGATTAAACTACTCAATTACTACTTTAAAACACACAAACTTGACATACACTAGGCGTTATAATTATCGAAGATATTGGCAAATTCCTTTAAAATAGACTTCACCACTACACCTCGGTTTGCTATAAATTTGTGATTTTTCCTAATTTAGTGCGTTTCTGTTCCAGGTTTCGCTGATTCGTCGGTTGTGACAGGACCTACCGATCGGGAGCAAAAACAACACGAAAACTAACAAAAATAAAAACTTTATAAATCTAATATAATTACGTAACTAAGAAAACTTAAAACTGATAAAACGAGAAAAACGGCCTGAAAGCGGCGCAAGAAGACTTTAGGACTGATTAAACTACTCAATTACTACTTTAAAACACAAACTTGACATACACTAGGCGTTATAATTATCGAAGATATTGGCAATTCCTTTAAAATAGGATCACCACTACACCTCGGTTTGCTATAAATTTGTGATTTTTCCTAATTTTGTGCGTTTCTGTTCCAGGTTTCATTGATTCGTCGGTTGTGACAGGGACCTACTGATCGGGGAGCAAAACAACACGAAAACCAACAAAAATAAAAACTTTATAAATCTAATATAATTACGTAACTAAGAAAACTTAAAACTGATAAAACGAGAAAAACGGCCTGAAAGCGGCGCAAGAAGACTTTAGACTGATTAAACTACTCAATTACTACTTTAAAACACAAACTTGACATACACTAGGCGTTATACCACGAAGATATTGGCAATTCCTTTAAAATAGACTTCACCACTACACCTCGGTTTGCTATAAATTTGTGATTTTTCCTAATTTTGTGCGTTTCTTGTTCCAGGTTTCGGCTGATTCGTCGGTTGTGGACAGGACCTACCGATCGGGAGCAAAACAACACGAAAACTAACAAAAATAAAAACTTTATAAATCTAATATAATTACGTAACTAAGAAAACTTAAAACTGATAAAACGAGAAAACGAGGCCTGAAAGCGGCGCAAGAAGACTTAGACTGATTAAACTACTCCAATTACTACTTTAAAACACAAACTTGACATACACTAGGCGTTATAATTATCGAAGATATTGGCAAATTCCTTTAAAATAGACTTCACCACTACACCTCGGTTTGCTATAAATTCCAGGATTTTTCCTAATTTTGTGCGTTTCTGTTCCAGGTTTCGGCTGATCTGTCGGTTGTGGACAGGGACCTACCGATCGGGAGCAAAACAACACGAAAACTAACAAAAATAAAAACTTTATAAATCTAATATAATTACGTAACTAAGAAAACTTAAAAACTGATAAAACGAGAAAAACGGCCTGGAAAGCGGCGCAAGAAGACTTTAGACTGATTAAACTACTCAATTACTACTTTAAAACACAACTTGACATACACTAGGCGTTATAATTATCGAAGATATTGGCAAATTCCTTTAAAATAGGACTTCACCACTACACCTCGGTTTGCTATAAATTCCAGGATTTTTTCCTAATTTTGTGCGTTTCTTGTTCCAGGTTTCATTGATTCGTCGGTTGTGGACAGGGACCTACCGATCGGGAGCAAAACAACACGAAAACTAACAAAAATAAAAACTTTATAAATCTAATATAATTACGTAACTAAGAAAACTTAAAACTGGATAAAAAACGAGAAAAACGGCCTGAAAGCGGCGCAAGAAGACTTTAGACTGATTAAACTACTCAATTACTACTTTAAAACACAAACTTGACATACACTAGGCGTTATACCATCGAAGATATTGGCAAATTCCTTTAAAATAGGACTTCACCACTACACCTCGGTTTGCTATAAATTTGTGATTTTTTCCTAATTTTGTGCGTTTCTGTTCCAGGTTTCGGCTGATCTGTCGGTTGTGACAGGGACCCACTGATCGGGGAGCAAAAACAACACGAAAACTAACAAAAATAAAAACTTTATAAATCTAATATAATTACGTAACTAAGAAAACTTAAAACTGATAAAAACGAGAAAAACGGCCTGAAAGCGGCGCAAGAAGACTTTAGGACTGATTAAACTACTCCAATTACTACTTTAAAACACAAACTTGACATACACTAGGCGTTATAATTATCGAAGATATTGGCAAATTCCTTTAAAATAGGACTTCACCACTACACCTCGGTTTGCTATAAATTTGTGATTTTTCCTAATTTTGTGCGTTTCTGTTCCAGGTTTCGGCTGATCTGTCGGTTGTGACAGGACCTACCGATCGGGAGCAAAACAACACGAAAACTAACAAAAATAAAAACTTTATAAATCTAATATAATTACGTAACTAAGAAAACTTAAAACTGATAAAAACGAGAAAAACGGCCTGAAAGCGGCGCAAGAAGACTTTAGACTGATTAAACTACTCAATTACTACTTTAAAACACAAACTTGACATACACTAGGCGTTATACCACGAAGATATTGGCAAATTCCTTTAAAAACACAACTTGACATACACTAGGCGTTATACCACGAAGATATTGGCAAATTCCTTTAAAATAGACTTCACCACTACACCTCGGTTTGCTATAAATTTGTGATTTTTCCTAATTTAGTGCGTTTCTGTTCCAGGTTTCGGCTGATCTGTCGGTTGTGGACAGGGACCTACCGATCGGGAGCAAAACAACACGAAAACTAACAAAAATAAAAACTTTATAAATCTAATATAATTACGTAACTAAGAAAACTTAAAAACTGATAAAAACGAGAAAAACGGCCTGAAAGCGGCGCAAGAAGACTTTAGACTGATTAAACTACTCAATTACTACTTTAAAACACAAACTTGACATACACTAGGCGTTATACCACGAAGATATTGGCGGTTAGGTTAGGTTAGGTTAGGTTAGGTTAGGTTAGGTTAGGTTAGGTTAGGTTAGGTTAGGTTAGGTTAGGTTAGGTTAGGTTAGGTTAGGTTAGGTTAGGTTAGGTTAGGTTAGGTTAGGTTAGGTTAGGTTAGGTTAGGTTAGGTTAGGTTAGGTTCCCCCCCGAAGGGTTCCCGCTTTGTCGTAGCGGGGGGGCTTAGTAACCGTGGTGTGGAGTTAACCACGGTGAAGCTAAGAGGAACCCAAATGGCCGGCCTAAGGCGCTCTAAGGCCGGCCCGAGGAGGCCGCTCCGGGCGGGCTGGAGCTGGGCCCACCCTGGATGCGTGTCGGTGGGCTGCGGGGTGCGGATGGACGGAGTGAGGCCGTCTTACGCACCATCCGCAGCCGAGGCGGAGTCGGGGGAATGGGGTGGCGGTGCGAGGACTGTTAGCACCGGTACCGCGCATCGTCGCCCCCACCCTCCGCATCCGAGACGGAGTCGCGGAGGGAGGGTAGTGTATCTCCCTATCCTCCGCGACTCAAGCGGGGGTCGCACCGCTGCTGCGGCCGTGGTGGGGCCGCGGGTTCAGTGGAGTGTGGTTGATCCTGCCGCTCTCCCTGTCCTCCGCGGCCGAACATTGGTTGGCGGCGGAGCCTAACACCAGATCCGCCGCAGGGGGCTGGGGCTTTCCTGGCCCCCATGGCCTCTGGGGGGCGGACTCGGGGGAGTCCGCTTACCACCTACAGAGGAGGCCGAGTTGGAGGGCGCGTCCGTGTTCCGGCGCGCCATGCCAGGAGGGGTGGAGAGGGAGATGTCCTCCCCCCGAGAAGGGGCCGTCTGGTCGGCCGGCGCAGGCGGGGTCGCGGATGTGTGCGAAAGCGTTCCCGTGACCCCGCCATACGTGACGATGGAGGAACACCATGGGGTTTTAGTCGGTGCGAGTCCGACATAACCCATCCTTGCCCCCGCAGGGGTGGGTATGCGTAGGCATTTCCCCATGTAAAAAAAAAAAAAAAAAAAAAAAAAAAAAAAGGTTAGGTTAGGTTTTTTTTTTTTGAATACTGCGTTCCCCTGACGAGTCGTTGTCAGGATATTTTTCAGGCTTTTGTTTGTTTTCACTTTTGTTATTTACATTTCCCAATATTATAGGTTTACATTTAACTTCTTTTGTTATTCTATTTCAGTTCTTTGTTCTCTTTCTTTTATATATTTTACATTTACACTTGTTCTTTTACATTCAATTTCTTTCATTTCATTTCATTTTCCAAAATATACTATTATATACGATTTATTTATTTCTTAGATTTACTTTTCTTATTATTTTAATACAGTATTCTATAAAATCATGTTTAGTTTCCTTTTGAGAAATTAGTTGACTTAATTTTGTGGCTTCTATTTTAATTCCGGTTTTTAATTCTATATCCTGTCGATCCCTACAATGCACTGGGCACTCTGTTATTACGTGGATAACTGTTTCCGGAACTTCCGGGTCGCAAATACACGACGGGCTCTCTTTGCACCCGAATCGATTCAGGTACTCCGAGAACCCGCCGTGCCCAGTGAGTAGTTGCGTGAGGTGCATGTTTGTAGTTACCGATTTTATGAATTCCTGGGCTATATAGATGTTGGGCAAAAATATCTTCGTGCCAGATGCCGTGGCTTCCTCCGTGTACCTCCGGTTCCATTCATGAAGAGTGTCCTCTCGGATTTGTCTCTTCATGAATGAAACCGGGCACTGGTCGTAGACAGGTTTTGTCTTTGTGTATAGCGCTGCGTGTTTCGCGAGCTCATCCGCTCTCTCATTTCCCGCTATCCCCACATGGGCCTTCACCCAGTACAGGAGACGGTTTTCCCTTTAGTATTGCCTGGCTTATGTTGTTTTGTGCCTGAATTGCTAAAGGGTGCCTTGTCTCACTGTTGCATAAAGTGTCTAGGGCGGCCCTAGAATCACTGAATATTCCAAATGAATATCCAGCTCTTTCCAGGGCTTCCACCGTTGCATTTTGGAGAGCCAGAAGCTCGGCTTGGTATATCAGGTATCGGGACGACAGCTTAAACTTTTTGGACTTGGTTTCGAGGCCGTTTTTCCATAAGGAAAACGCGGCCCCGACCTTGCCCTCAAGCCCGCTGCCGTCCGTGTATATTTTATATTCCGAGTTCGCCAGGGTGTTGATCTGCTCCTGGCTCTCGAGGTGTTTGTACTCTAGATGTTGCTTACATGCAGGGTGTGTGGATTTGGTGTATAATACCTCCTTCTCGACCTCCCTATCTCCGTATGCATGCTCCTTTTTTCCTTTTCTTATCTCAAAGACTGTGGCAGCCTCTTTGATACGAAGGTCGAGAGGCAGTATTCCTGACAGTGCGAGTGCGGAGTTAAGCGAAACCGTTCTGTATGCTCGGCATATTTTCTGGGCGAAACCTCTTTGCACGGCATTGAGCTGTTTTCTAGAAACTAGCTTTGCTGCAGATTTCCCCCAGGCTCCAGCCGCATACGTAATGATCGGTTCCACTGCTGCCGTGTATATTATTTTACTATTTCGGGGTTTAGCCCCCATGTTACTTTGGCCGCTCTGGTTAGATGTTTGTGTATGTTGAGTGCTTTTCTGCATGTGAGGGTGATGTGTTTGTTGAAAGTTAGTTTTCTGTCAATGTTTAAGCCCAGCAGTTTGATTTCTTGGTCCATGTCGATTGGGATCCCTCCCATGCTCAGGCGTGGGATGTCATATTTTAACCTGTTTGTTATGACCATTGCTTTTGTTTTATGTGGTGCAAACTTGAGTTTGTTTTTGACACCCCACGCCTGAACATAATCGAGTGCCTCCCTAGCACTGGTGTTAATGCCCGACGTCTCCCCGCTAAATACGAGCACGACGTCGTCGGCAAATGCCTGAGCGTGGTGCCCCCTCTGCTCCAGATCTTTTAATAAGGGGTCAATCAGGAGGTTCCATAAAATGGGTCCCCCTATCGAACCCTGTACGCACCCCTGGCTAGTGCTTTTTAATAACTCCTCTCCCGCATACCTCACTCTGACCTTTCTGTCTGTCAGGTAACTGTCCAGTATTCTCCGGATGTTAATAGGGCACTTCTCCTTCGCTAATCTCAGTCTGATGGCGGGCCACCATGCGCTGTCAAAGGCTCCCTCTATGTCTAATGAAACAATGGTAATAATTAGTTTTTGTTTCAGCTTATCGCGTACGTGTTCCATCAGATCATAGAGGGAGTCCTCCGTACTCTTCTGTGGTACGAAGCCATACTGTCGCGAGCTCAGTCTGGGGACCAGATGCCACTTGAGGCGGCCAACAATCATCCTCTCGAGTAGTTTTCCCATCACCGGGAGGAGGCCAATGGGTCTATAGGACTTTGGTGTGGTATAAGTTTCCTTATCGGGCTTTCTTATTACTACTACTGTGGCCTCCTTCCAGATGGTGGGGAAAAGACTCAGTTCTAGGCATCTGTTGGCCATCATCAAGTGGAAGTCCGTGTCGCCTTCGACCAGCGCCCGAACAATATCCGCGGTCACTCCATCCCCCAGGTGCCTTCTTCGGGTTAAAGGCTCTAGCGGCATTTAGCAGCTCCTCCTTACTAAAAAGGAGGGTCCTGTTCCTCTTCCTGATCCTGACCGTTTATTTGTTCCACGGCTCTTCTTATATCCCGATGATGTTCTAAATCGGTTTGGCGGTCGTCGTTTGGGAAGAATGTGTCCGCGAGCTCTACCACCGATTCTTTGGAGACAGCACTTTATCGCCTTTCACCATCAATTCATCCTCCTGCCTCCTAGTCGCCTTCCTTAAGATCCTGTATATCCCATCCCACATCCCTTCCTTTTCTTGCCTTCCACAGAACTCCTTCCAACTACTTGTCTTAGCTCTCCTCACCTCATTCTCATACTCTTCTTTTTGTTTCAGATACCTGGCTACGACGATGTTTCTCCTGCAGGGTGCTGCGCAGCGGATTCGGCGCTTTAAGGTAAGTGTTTTCTTCTTCTTATCCTCCAACTCCTTGGTCCACCAGGGAATCTTGGGTTTGGTTTTGCACTTTATTTTTGGGAGCACCTCCTCACATGCTTCGATCACAACTGCATCATACTCGTTTATGGTGTTCTCTAATTCTTCCTTTGTGTTTGTCCTTTTTAATCTTTGGGTGTCAAGATTTTTGTCCCTCTTGAATTGAGATACCTTTTCAATAAAAGATTGCCAATTCGCATTCCTGGTGTTGTATTTTCTTGTTGTACTCGCCTTTGGCTCGTCTCTTAATCCCTCCTTCCTTAGAGTAAACGTGATACAGTTGTGATCGGAGCTGACGACGTCTTCGATCACCTTCCACTCCCCCAACCTGCTTAGCATGTCGGGGGAGCAGAAGGTGACGTCGACCACACTGCTAAACACTCTGTTTCCTCTCACAGTCTGGAACGTTGGTACACCGCCGCATTCCAGTATCTCCAACCTGTGCTGATTTGCAAAGCCCAATATGGCTTCTCCTCTACTGTCTGTGGTTTTGCTACCCCACCAGATACTTTTGGCATTTATGTCGCCTCCCACTATAATAGATTTTGGCCCAAGCTCCCTGATTGCGCGACTCAGATGGTAGAGGTAATCGTCAACCGGTTGGTCTGGTTCAAAGTACACGGATATGAGTGTGGTTTTCCAGTCCTTGCCTCCGACTTCCACCACGGCGATGTTATTCGTGGTGTACTTAGGTTGGGCTCTGGCGTCTATGTCTGGGTTTAGTACCATTATCGCCGACTATACTACTTTGTCTTTGCCATTTCCCTGGAAGACTCTCACACCCCGGTAATTCTTTACCACTCTTTTGCCACCCACGTATGGTTCTTGTGTTAACACGAAATCGTATTTCCTTTTATTGGCTTCTAGTACGATTTCGTTTGTCGCAAGTTCTTTGCGTTGCAGGTTGACTTGGGCCAATTTGTATGTTTTGGTCTCTGTTTCTGGGGTTTGGTTGTGGGATAGTGTGCCATGCTGTCCACTGTGGCTGCCCTTAGCAATACGCCGTTGCAGCCCTGGCTAGCGCATCCCACTTCCGTCGCACTGGGCACTCGGCACTGAATGCGTTATGCTCAGCATTTCCCAGCTTGGCGGATGCGCAATTTCTGCATGATGGGGCTGCACCGGCGCCCCACTCCGGGCACTCGGTCTTTCTATGTGGGCCTGCGCAATGACTGCATGTCTCCTTCTCTTCTTTGCAGAGGCGTTTGGTGTGGCCATACCTTAGACACTGGGAGCATTGGACCAGTGGAGATTGGTCCGATACATGAATCCTCTGCATATCGATCTGGACGGTCCCTCTCCACCAGTCTATTCCACAGCCTCGGGGAGACTCTCAGGACTATATGATTCGTGATAGCGTTTCTCGATTTCCTTTTATATTTTATCTCCATCCTGTCCTCATCTCCTGTCAGCCCCTCGAAGATTTTGAGGTTCTGTTTCCTCAGTGCCCCATCACCTCTTCTTCCGTATTGTAAGAAAGGACATCCTTCAACATAACCAGCGGGTCCTTATTTTAATTTCTTCTGCATGTAGTTTCCCTCCTGCTTTGTCCAGTTTATCTTTTACTTTATTCCTGTCCGCTTCACTTCTACATCCTATAATTACTTTCCTGTCCCTGGCTTTCCGAACTCTATCTATCTTCACTCCTCCTTCCTTAGCATTTATAACTTCCCTTATCTTATTTAGAACCTCTTCCCTGACTCTTGTTCGTCGCTGGAGGTGACTACAACCGAGTGGAACGTTTCCCTCTTTTGGGTGTTTCCTTATTGAGGCCCGCCGCTACGCTCGCGTATGTTTCCCCTTTCAGTGATTTCTTATGTTCCACTAGCATTTCCTTTAACTCTTCCATCTTTTCATTGTTTTCTTTAACCAATCTTGTTTGTTCTTCCATCCTTTTAATCAGTTCTGTGTCCTGTCCATGTGTCGGGAGGGGCTAGGAGGGTCAGGGGTGTAAAGAGCCCACCTCACCCGTCCCTGCTACTCTCCTCCTCTTTCTGTTTTTGTGACTCTCTATTTCTTTGTCCAGTGTTTTAACTATTTGGTACAGTCTATCTACTGCGTTCAATACTCCGTCCTTTATATCTGTCCTCAAGTTTCTGGAGTTGGCCAGATAAGTCTTCGCCTTACATAGGCAGGCTTTTGCTTCGAGAGCTAGGGTTAGGTATTTCTCCTTATTGGCGGTGATGTCGCCAAGTCTATTTTCCTGGTCGCCTCCTTCTGACTTGATTTGATCGCCTGGATCCTTTTTTGTGACGGTTGGACCTCTGTCTCTGCTGCCTCCAGGCTTACTTCAATGTATTCTATACTCCGCCTTACTGCTGACGGCTTGTCCATTTTGCGCTCCAGATCTTGCGGGCTAGTGTTATTAGTTTGGGACATCGTAAAAGTGTCTTTGTCTTTTAATAGGAGTGTGTACAGGTTGTAATACGGGTTGTGAACCGGAGCCGACCGGCCGAGGGTAAAAACAGAACGAAAAAAAAAAAAAAGAAGAATATGGAAAAAGTTCTATGGCTGGGTCCAGAGTCTACCTAAGCAATGAAAACTGGGAGGGTGGGCGGGCGATTTTTTGCTATTTCTGTGCGTTTTTCTTACAGGTTTTGCCTGATTCGATGGTTGCGGGCCGGGACTGACCGGCCGAGAGCAAAAACAGCACAGAAAAGGAAGAAACAAAAAATTTTAGAATGCGATTAGAATTACGTAAGTATGAAAACTAAAGGTGAGTGATTAATACTAGAAATGGCCTGAATACGGCACGAGAACGGTGTCTAATGATTAGACTACACAAATACTACAAGAAAAAACAAATTGGAGATGCTATGGACTTAATAACGCGAGGATATAGGTGGGTTAGGTTAAGGTTAGGTTAGGTTAAGGTTAGGTTAGGTTAGGTTAGGTTAGGTTGGGATTGGGATTGGGATTAGGTTAGGTTAGGTTAAGGTTAGGTTAGGTTAAGGTTAGGTTAGGTTAGGTTAGGTTAGGTTGGGATTGGAGTTAGGTTAGGTTAGGTTAGAGTTGGGATTAGGTTAGGTTAGGTTAGGTTAGGTTAGGTTAGGTTAAGGTTAGGTTAGGTTAGAGTTGGGATTAGGTTAGGTTAGGTTGGGATTAGGTTAGGTTAGAGTTAGGTTAAGGTTAGGTTAGGTTTTTTTTTTTTTTTTTTTTTTTTTTTTTTTTTTAAGACCCTCATTTCTGGGGCCCTTGCATGTATTACCCTGACATGATAACTCAGGACTTTTTTGTTCTTTTCTAACATTATCCACTTACACTATTTTTAGTCGAGTCTTATCTCTGTATACATCGTATTCTATTCTTATATATATTTCTTCTTAGTCAAACTTAATATATATATAGTTCTAAATTTAGTTACTATGTAGTATATATAACTAAATATTCACACACATACTAACATCCTTATACATTCATTTTGTTTTATTTTGTCGTATAGCTTTCATCGCCACACGCTTGCAGAAATGCAGGAATTTCTGGCTAAAATCTCTGCTACTGATAAGGACTGGCAAGTTATTTATTGTTACTTTTAAACCTGTGTAGCTCTCAACATTGAGCCTCTCCCCTGCGTTGACAGGACACTCCGTTATGAGGTGCAAGATATCCTCCTTGATGGTGTCGTCACAGACACACGACGGGCTCTCTTTACACCTGAAGCGGTTCAAGTATTCGGAGAAACCGCCGTGGCCCGTGAACACCTGCACAGACAGAGCGTCCATCTCCAGGTTTTTAATTACGCTGAAGGCTTCTGACGCGTCCGGGAAGAAGGCTTTGGTGACGGAAGCCGTGTCACCCTCTCGATACCTCCTGTTCCATTCATCAACCGACTCCAAACGGATTTGTCGCTTGACGAACGAGACAGGCATCGATCGTAGTCGGGGTCCTCTTGGTCTTAATTGCAGCCTCCTTTGCAAGTTCGTCCGCCCTCTCGTTCCCCTCCAAACCTGCGTGGGCTTTCACCCATGTTAGGGAGATGTTCTTCCCACGTCCCCGCAATGTACAGATGTTTTGTCGTGCTTTCACCGCGAGGGGATGCAGGGAATCCGGGTTAATAACCGTTTGGAGGGCGGACCTGGAATCGCAATAGACCCTGAAGTTCCGTGCAGTGTGCCGTAGTGCCCACTCGGTGGCTTCACTGATTGCCAGCAATTCCGCCTGGTAGACGGTGCAGTAATCACCCAGCTTGAGTTTTCGGGTACTCTTCTCGGCCGCGCCTATCCAAATGGATAGTGCCGTCTGACTTTCCCTCGATTTTACTACCGTCGGTGTAAATTCGGACGGTAGCCTCGTCTTGCGTAGGCAAATCCACACCGTCCCCCATGCAGGTGAAGTCCAGCTCCAGCCTTTCGGCAGGATGTGGCATCTCGGCGTAGGGAGTCCTAGTCTCCATATCCCTGTCCCCTACCACTCGCCGCGATATGCCTCTCTTTACTTGGTAAAGAGAGGCTGCTTCTGATCCTTATATCCAGGGGAAGCAATCCGGCTAGCAGCAGGGCTGAATGCAGGAGACGGTCCTATACGATTTCACAATCTTCTGGACAAACCCTCTCTGCACGGAGTCCAGCTGCTTTCTGGCAGACCTTTTAGTGTCGCCGACGCCCATGCGCCCGCAGCGTACATGATCGTCGGCTCCACCACCGCCGTATAAATGGTTCTAACCACCTCGGGGTTCAATCCCCATTGGACCTTAGCGGCCCTCGACAGTTGGACGTACAGACTCTGCGCCTTCCGACACACATTTGCAATGTGCGCGTTGAACGTGAGTCCGTCGTCCACTGTGAGGCCGAGTATCTTGATGTTCTTGGAGAGCTCGATCCTCACACCGCCCATGGTCAGGAGTGGTGAGTCAAACTTCAGCTTCCTCGTCACTACCATAGCCTTAGTTTTGTGTGCTGCGAAGTTTAGTTTATTTTGACCCCCACCCCGAACATAATCGAGTACCGGTTCGGCTCTCCGTTGCACTTCTAGTGCATTGTCCCCGAGATAATCAAAACCACGTCATCAGCAAAGGCCTGACAGTATACCCCTCTGCCCCAATTCTTCCAGAAGAGGATTAAGCAGCAGGTTCCACAGCGTAGGACCCCCAATGGATCCTTGCACGCACCCTTTGTCGTACGCTTGACCCATTCCGCACCGGCGAACCCGACGCGCACTGATCGATCGCTAAGATAGCTGTCAATTAGGCGCCTCAGGTCCACCGGGCATCCGGTCTCCGCCAGTCTGAGTCTGATCGCGGGCCACCACGCATTATCGAATGCTCCTCTATGTCCAGCGACACCAAAACAATGAGCTTTTTCTCACGAAGCCGATCATTTAGGTGTCCCATCATGGCACAGAGGAGTCTTCGGTACTACGTTGCGGCATGAAGCCGTACTGGCTGTCACTGATCTGGGGCACTATGTGCCACCTGATTCTCTGGACAACCATCTTTTCGCAGATCTTACCCAGTACCGGCAAGAGACCTATGGGTCTGTAGGACTTAGGGTCCGCGTATGTGTCCTTTCCCGGCTTCCGTATGACTACTACCACAGCTTCCTTCCACCTTGCAGGGAAGTAAGAAAGACTTAGGCACTTGTTCATAAGTGCGAGGAACAGGTCAGGGTCCAGTGTGATTGCCGTACAGCAGATGTCGGAGGTAAGGCCGTCCATTCCAGGCGCCTTTTGGATTGAACGACGACGCGGCCCACAGCAGTTCGCTCTTGGTGAATGGTGGGTTGCATGAGTCATCACGCAGCCCCTCATTTATTGTATCTGCAATTTCTCTTACTTGCTTGTGTTCCACGTCGTCGTTGGCGGGATTATCCTCTGGATAGAACGTATCGGCCAGCAATTTGGCCGACTCCTGCCCTCCCAGTACTACTCCATTTCGTACCAGAGGAACGTCCTCTTGTCTCACCGCTGTACGTCTAATCACCCGGTATATACCGTCCCACATCGACTCCCTATCTTGCTGGCCGCAGAAGGCCTTCCAGCTGGCGGTTTGCGCTTTCTTTACTTCAAGGAAATAGTTTTCCTTGGCCTCAAGGTACTGCTCGACAACCCACCTCGGCGGATCGGTGCAGCGCAAGAGATTCTGCGCTTTTTCCGCAGGACCTCTTTTGAGGTTAGTGAGTTCCACCGTCCACCAGGGCAATCCTATAAATTTCTTACTGCTGACTTTTTAAGTGTTTTTCACACGTTTCCTGTATGGTGCTTGTTAGTTTTGTTATTATTTGTTCCAAATCTTCTGTATTTTTAATTTCTTCTATTTTGGTTATATTTATTTCGTTGTTTTGCCAAAATTGGGCGAGTTCCTTACGGAACTCGCTCCAATTTGCTTTTCTGGTATTGTATTTTCTTGTCGTGTTCTTTAATTCTATGGTTCTATTGTTGTGTATATTAATTTCAAATAGGATGGCCCTGTGGTCGGAGTTTGTCACTCCATCTTCCAGGCGCCAGCCATCGATCCTCCCTAGAAGGGTCGCCGAGCAAGCTGTCACGTCCACATAGCTGGTAAATCTTCTGCCGCCCCTGATGGTGTCGAAAGTGGGCTCGGTTCCCTGTTGAGTAGGTGGAGCTCAAGCTCGTCGAGCATTAAAGCCACCTCTGTTCCTCTCTTGTCCGTCTTTCGACTTCCCCACCAAGAGTTCCATGCGTTCACATCCCCACCCAATATCACGTCTCTGGTGCCCATACCTACTACCGCGGCCGTGATGTCGTTAAGATAGGGGGCGATAGGCTTATCACCCTCAAGGTATACGGAGACTACCCCGACCTCCCAGACCCCAATCCTCAACTTGGCAACTGCGATATTCTCAGTTGTCAAGTCGGGACACTGGGTGATCTGGATAGCTCCATCGAACACTACAATGGCGGCTTTGATAACCCGCTCGGAGTTAGGGCTCCTCGCGTATTGTATTGTCCGTACTCCTCGATATTGTTTCATCTCCCCTATCCTCCCGATATAAGGCTCTTGCACCATTGCCAAGGTCAACTTGCGAGTGACCGCCTCGGTCATGAGCTCTGCTGTCGCAGTTTCGCTCCTCTGCATGTTGACTTGGATGACGCGATATTGGTGGCCACGATCGCTGTGTACAGTAGGGACGCCCTTAGCAGTAGGCTATGGTGGACCTCGCTAGTGTCTCCCATTTCCTTCTGACAGGGCAGTCCGAACTGAATGCATTGTGGTTTCTCCTGTCCAGTCCTGCCTTCGAGCAGTTACAGCACGATGGTATCTCTCCAGAGAGCATTTCAGTGCACTCTGCTCTGAGGTGTGGACCTCCGCAGTGACTGCACACATCTGTCGTCTCCGTGCATACCCGCTTGCTGTGTCCATACCCCAGGCATCGTGAGCACTGTATGAGCGGTGATTGATCCTCCACTCTTACTCTCTGGAGATCTACATGTACAATACCCACTTGAGTAAGACTGGTCCATATCGGCGGAGAAACCCTCAAGACTACGTGCGATGTGAGCGGATTCCTAGTCCTCTTCCTGTATTTGACTTCCATCCTGTCATTGTCTTTTCCTATATCTTTCAAGAGATGCCTGTTTTGCACCTTTAACGCTCTTATAATTTCCTCATCACTGTTGTATTGCATCACGTCACGTAATATGATTAATGGATCTTTATTTTGATTTCCTCGACTTTTAAGCTTGTTCCTGCCTTTTGTATTTTTCTTTTATTTTCTTAATTTCGTCTTGAGCATTGCAACCCAATATTACTTTTCTATCTCTTGCTTTCCTAATTTTGTCTATCTTTAATCCCTCTTCTTTGGCATTAACCACCTTTCTTATTTTATCCATCACCTGGTCTCCCGTTTCCTTTTCATCGTTGGAGGTGATCACCACAGAGTGTACTGCCGTATTCTCTGGAAGTGATCTCGTCTGTGGTTTGGCTGCCACACTTGCGTACGATCTTTTTCTTCCCTAATTTCTTGTCTTTTAACTCTTCCGTTAGTTTTTCCATTTCCTTTTGTTTTCTTCTAGAAGCTTTCCGTGTTCCTCTAACTTTCTTAAAAATGTGCTTTCTACTTCTTCTTTTCTTGTCTCGTGTCCCTGTTCCGGTTCTATCGCCTTCTTCTCCTTATCTATTATCTCTGTCCCTGTACTCCTATCTTTCTCTGCCTCCTTGACCAGCTGATAGAGCCTCTCTATAGCCTGAGTGACTTCCATTTTTATGTCTGTCC
Organism: Teinopalpus imperialis; assembly: GCA_029286865.1. Taxonomy (NCBI): domain Eukaryota; kingdom Metazoa; phylum Arthropoda; class Insecta; order Lepidoptera; family Papilionidae; genus Teinopalpus; species Teinopalpus imperialis. The sequence goes on along the minus strand of JAGSMU010000275.1, from coordinate 68,304 downwards.
TCAGGTTTCTAGAGTTGTTCAAGTTCAGCTTGGCCTTATGGAGGCAGGCCCGTGCCTCTGTTAAACGGTCCGCATACTTAGTCGTCTGTGTTTTCTCTGTGCCCTCCGCTGATAGTTTGCGGGTCTTTGCTTCCTGGGAAGGTGCTATCCTCTGTTTCTGGCGAACCGTCAATGTACTAGATTTCCCTGAGAGTTTAGGTTCGTCCAGAGAAACATCACTAAGTGCGGGCTGTGAAGCCGGTCGTCTGGTGTCGGAGGGCAGTACCTGTGCTGCCCCTTCGCTAGAGACCACAGGAGTGCTGATCGTGGGAACAACATCCACCTCTAGAACGTTTGACATTTTGTCTGTGTCTTCGTTCGCGCATCCAGGTGTTGCATTCGGAAGGTCCTCACGTACGGTTTTGTTTGTCTTTTTCGTTAGTGTGCGTATTCCGATCATTTTTGAGTCCTTATAACTGTTGCCAAATCCGCAGTTTTTGTGTCCGGGTGGATGTTGATGAGTCTAATTAGAGCTGGGGTGATGGTCTATCAGCACAAATAAAGAAAAACACCCGCACAGCACCGGATAAGAATACGAACATAACCTGTTTTCGTTTAAAAGTCTTTCAGTAAAAGTAAAGTAAAGTAACTTACCTTTCAGGAAAAATCCGATTCTTGGCTGAAAGGAGCAGCTCACCAGACTCTTCAAAGAACTACACTGTTCAGCGTAATTTTCCGCGTCTTTTGATATATAACACACTATATTTTGAACACTTGACTATTTTATTAGATTTTAGAACACGGAGCGCCTCCGAAACGATGCGCACGGGTCGGACGTCGGCACGCGACTGGTTAGGTTAGGTTAGGTTAGGTTAGGTTAGGTTAGGTTAGGTTAGGTTAGGTTAGGTTAGGTTAGGTTAGGTTAGGTTAGGTTAGGTTAGGTTAGGTTAGGTTTTTTTTTTTTTTTTTTTTTTTATATTAGTGACCCCCATTTTTGGGTGTCTCGCATGTATATTCCCCTGACATGTATCGTCAGGGACTTTTTTGTGCTTTTAATCATTACATATATGTCAAACTATTAATATTTACACGTCCACTTTAAAAAAAATAAACATTTCTTCTTTATTGCGTTGATATATAACAAAATTTCAATTTTTCCTTAATATCTATGTACTTATCATTTATCTATATCTAATTTTTCGTTATCGCTATAGTTAGGATATAAACTTATATTTACTACTCTTATATTTATTATACCTTTTTTTTTTTTTTTTTTTTTATTATTACATATAAGTGTATATGTATATATAACTTAACATAGTACTGTATAGTGTATAATTGATTTGTCTTCTTATTGTTTACTACTACCTATTATTTATTCTTATTTATTACTTTGCTGGCTATGTATTTACAAAAACTGATAAACTTATCCCTAGATTCCTTATTTCTAATAATTTCGGGTATATTATTTCTGCTTATTTTTTTTTTCTATTTCTATCTCCATGTCCATTCTCTCTCTGCTGTACATTGGACATTCTGTGATAAGGTGGATCACACTTTCCACCTTATCGTCGCCACAGGCACACGCAGAGCTCTCCTTGCATTTGAATCTATGCAAGTACTCGGAGAACCCGCCGTGCCCTGTCAACACCTGTCAGTACACCAGTGGGTTCGATCTCTCTCACAATCCTATATGCATTTGCTGCGTGCGGAAGGAAGATCTTTGTTGTTGAGGCTGTTTGGCTTGTTCATCTTCGGTTCCATTCCTCAAGCGACTTCTCACGGATTTGTTGCTTGGCGAATGAAACCGGGAGGTTAGGTTAGGTTAGGTTAGGTTAGGTTAGGTTAGGTTAGGCTAGGTTAGGCTAGGTTAGGTTAGGTTAGGTTAGGCTAGGTTAGGCTAGGCTAGGTTAGGCCAGGCTAGGCCAGGCCAGGCTAGGCCAGGCCAGGCTAGGCCAGGCTAGGTTAGGCCAGGTTAGGCCAGGTTGTGGCCAGGCCAGGCCAGGCCAGGTTAGGCCAGGCTAGGCTAGGCCAGGCCAGGTTAGGTTAGGCCAGGCCAGGCCAGGCCAGGTTAGGCCAGGCTAGGCCAGGCTAGGTTAGGTTGTGGCTAGGCTAGGCCAGGCCAGGTTAGGCTAGGTTAGGCTAGGTTAGGCCAGGTTAGGCCAGGCTAGGCCAGGTTAGGCTAGGCCAGGCCAGGTTAGGTTAGGCTAGGTTAGGCCAGGCTAGGCTAGGCTAGGCTAGGCCAGGCCAGGCTAGGCTAGGCCAGGTTGTGGCCAGGTTAGGCCAGGTTAGGCTAGGCCAGGCTAGGCTAGGCCAGGCCAGGCCAGGCCAGGCTAGGCTAGGCCAGGCCAGGCTAGGTTAGGCTAGGCCAGGTTAGGCCAGGTTGTGGCCAGGTTAGGTTAGGTTAGGCCAGGCTAGGCCAGGCTAGGCTAGGCTAGGCTAGGCCAGGTTAGGCTAGGTTAGGTTAGGCTAGGCTAGGCCAGGTTAGGCTAGGTTAGGTTAGGTTGTGGCTAGGTTAGGTTAGGTTGGGGTGCCACGTCAGAAAACCTCCTCGAGTGCCTGTCGTTGAATTTCCCTTTGATACTATTGTATCCGGGGGAAAGGCAACAAAATGAGGGTGTGCATTGGGAACTGGTGGCGATACGTCGTTGGCAGTGCCTAATGTTTACAGTGTGGGGACGGGCCCGGTGTGCGCTTTACTGCCGCCGGGCACTTAACCGTCGAACGTTGTGGGAGGTTGCATTTCTCCTTGATTTCTGTATCCGGGGAAAGGCAACAAAATGAGGGTGTGCATTGGGAACTGGTGGCGATACGTCGTTGGCAGTGCCTAATGTTCACAGTGTGGGGACGGGCCCGGTGTGCGCTTTACTGCCGCCGGGCACTTAACCGTCGAACGTTGTGGGAGGTTGCATTTCTCCTTGATCAAAGTATCCGGGGGAAAGGCAACAAAATGAGGGTGTGCATTGGGAACTGGTGGCGATACGTCGTTGGCAGTGCCTAATGTTCACAGTGTGGGGGACGGGCCCGGTGTGCGCTTTTACTGCCGCCGGGCACTTAACCGTCGAACGTTGTGGGAGGTTGCATTTCTCCTTGATTTCTGTATCCGGGGAAAGGCAACAAATGATGGTGGGTATTAGGAACTGCGACGATATATCGTTTCCAGTGCCTAATGCACATAGTGGAGGGACGGGCCTGGTGTGCACTCACACTGCCGCCGGGCACTCAACCGTCCAAAACTGGGGAGTTACGTCGGCTCTCCCAGCGCGCCGTAACCCGCTGTACTTTCGTCAAAGACCTCAGTGTTGACGATAATGGGGTACGTCGAAGTGCAGCGGAGCGGAGGGCTTGCCTTAATTGGCCGGCCCGCGAGGAGTAAATCTCTATAAAAATCAGACAGCGAAGTCTTAAAACCTGTGGGTACCAGGCGACCCCCACAGTATGTAGCCTTGTCACCGGAATAGGCGTCACCCGGGGACCGACCTTTACTTCGTCCTATAATCGTGGGAACTAATATGGAATTTACAAAAAAAACCAAAAGCATGTCGGAGGTGAGTGAGGAGGGAGAGAGCGACTCTATGCAGAGCGTAGAGTCCCTTGAAGAGGAGAGGATTTTTGCGGGGAGAAAGCGACCGTCCACGGACGCTGATAGCGGTTCCGGTCCGATAACGGGCCATGATGAGGAGATTAGCAGGTCAGTGGTAAGAACATCTGCCAAAAGAGGTCGAGGGAGACCTCCAACGACGGGGGAGTATGTTGGCCTTGCCAAGGCCAAACAGGCGTTTGTCGCTGCTAAAAGGGAAGAAGAAAGGTTGGAGGCAGAAAGAGAGGTCGCATCTGCAGCTCGACAACTCCGCGCTGACAGAATTACAACCCTGTCAGAGTCGTCGTCGAACGATGAAGATTTCCAGGCGGCGTCGCAGCTGGGGAAGAAGATCGAGGATAACATCGCCCTCATAACCAAGGTCGCCTCCAAATCAAAGAACCTGAAGGGCACTTGGGTTAAAGTGCTGAAGGACGCTGCAGAAGAGATCAGGGCGGACACCCAGATATTGCAGAGTCGTTGCACCTCTGAGGAAACGAAGAGGCTGCAAGCGAGCAACATTCGCCTGCAAGGTGAGGTTGAGCAGTTGCGCAAAGAGGTGAAGGAGATGCGGTTGCGCATGGAGCAGCCCAGTGAACGAGGCCCAATTCCAGCTGAAGGCAACGAGGATCTGGTACGTTCAATCATCTGTCAAGTGGGGACGATGATGAACGCCAGATTCGCTGCTTTGAGGACCGCCTCCCCGAAAGCGCCTCCGTCCTCCGTTGGCGGCAGATGCGAGGGCAAGTGCGGTGCCTACCGCCTCTGCCGGTCCATCACCTCCCCGGCTCCCGGCTGCCCCGAAGCCGCCTGCCATTTCGGCTAGCAGTGAACGGACAGTCGTCGCTGGGGGTTATGTGGCTCCGAAGGAGAAGGGCAAGGGGAAGGGTAAGCGCAGGGAACCCACTAAAAGTATTCAGACGATTCCTGAGCCCCGATCTGTGCCACCAGCACCTCAGTCCATGGAAGAACCTTGGACTAAGGTGGTAAGAAAGGGGCTTAAGAACAAGAGCGGCAAGGTTATTAAGAGTCCTGGCAATCCTGCACCGAGGCCGGCAAAGATTGCCACACCTCGGTCGACCGCTGTCGTGGTGACACTGGCGCCGGAAGCGGTGGCGGCAGGTGTAACTTATGCGGAGGTTATCTCCGAGGCGAAGAGGAAAGTCGACCTCTGCCCTCGGGATAACAGAACTGCGATTCCGCACATGCGCCACGGGGCTCGTATGTTCGAGATCCCCGGCGCAGACAGCGGCGATAGGGCGGACGGCCTTGCCGCCAAATTGAGGGAGGCGCTCGCAGACAAAGGTGTGCGGATAACCAGACCAGCAAAGACAGTGGAGGTCAGAGTTGCTGGTCTGGATGACTCCGCCACTGTGGAGGAAGTGGTGACAGCCGTGGCGAAGGCCGGTGGCTGCCCCAAGGAGGTGGTGAAATGTAGCCAAATCCTACGTGATCAGGCTGGACTTGGGGTGGCCTGGGTCCGATGTCCCGTGGCGGCAGCCAAAAAGGTTGCAGATGGCGGAAGGCTTATGATCTCGTGGGTCTCAGCCGTGGCGAAGCTAGTGGAGCCCACACCTCTGAGGTGCTTCCGCTGCCTGGAGTCGGGACATGTGAGGGCCCAGTGCGACGCCGCAGTCGACCGGGGGGAGCTGTGCTTCCGTTGTGGTCAGTCTGGCCACAAGGCAGCGCAGTGTTCCGCCAACCCGCGTTGCGCTGTGTGTGTCGCAGCCAAAAAACCGGCCGACCACAGGATGGGAGGAAGGGCCTGCACCGCGCCTCCCAAGAGAGGGAAAAGGCCAGCCAGAACGTCGCCGCCGAAGCAACAGGCCACCCAGGAACCACAAGTGGAGGCGATGGAGGAGGATCCGAAACCGGCCTCGCACGAGCTACGGCCTTCGCGTAGTTCAGGCGAACGTCAACCACTGTGCTCGAGCTCAAGATCTGCTCTTTCAGAGTATGGCACAGTGGTTGACCCACGTGGTTGCCGTTTCGAACCCTACCTGGTTCCAGAAAGGGATGGCTGGGCGGGAGACGAGGAGGGACTGGTCGCGGTATTTGCCCGGACGACTGCTGGTGGCCCACCCATGGATTGGGTGGAGAAGGGTCATGGGTTCGTTGCGGCGCTGGTGGGGGGGATAGTCATTATTGGCATTTATTGTCCCCAGCAGAAGCCGCCCGGAGTTCGAGGGACTCTTGGGCGAGGTCGGAGCTCATTGGCAGGAGTCACCCTCATCCTATTTTGGTGATGGGTGACTTCAATGCTAAGAACACCGTTTGGGGCTGTTCTGCCAGCGATACGCGGGGGACGTTCCTGGAGGGGTGGGCACTGTCCGTAGGACTGTGTCTGCTCAACCGAGGTTCGGAACCCACATGCGTTCGGCCCCAGGGGAGCTCCGTTGTGGACCTAACCTTCGCCAGCACATCCATGGCGCGCCGGGTTCACGGGTGGGAAGTCGTGTCCGGGGTAGAGACGCTGTCGGATCATTTGTATATCCGCTTCAGCGTCTCCGATTCCGACGCGGCTCCGGTCCGATCCGGGCGAGCGGTCGTCCGTGGCGACGGCCCGCGATGGGCTCTCAAGCACCTCGACGGGGAAGTTCTCATCGAGGCTTCTCTGGTGGAATCGTGGGTTTCCCCGAGGTGCAGCAACCACTGCGTGGAGGAGGAAGCGTTGGCGATCTGCGCGTCGATGACTCGCGTCTGCGATGCGTCGATGCCACGGTTGGGGCCTCGACCGCCGAAAAGGCAGGTGTACTGGTGGTCCGCCGACATCGCTGTGCTGCGCACTGCGTGCGTGGTCGCGAGACGCCAGTACACGAGGCAACGCCGGAGGAGACGCCGTGACGATGCGGCCGAGTCATCTTTGCGCGACGTTTACGGAGGGCCAAGCTTCGCCTCCAAATCGCCATCGCCGAGGCCAAGGCTGGGCGAGAAACGAGCTGCTGGAGACTCTGACCGTGATCCGTGGGTCGCCCATACCGCATGGTGCGGGGAAACTTCGCCCATGGGCACCCCCTCTGACGCGGGAGTCTCCAGCCCCAGTTCGTGGACGCAGTGGTTGCAGCTCTGTTCCCCAGAGAGGAACACACGCCGCCGACCATGGCTCCGACTGCGCTGGATGCGGTTGCTGGCGGGGACGAGGTGGTACCGCCGGTAACCCTGGAGAGTTCGGGGCCGCGATTCTTCGACTCCGTTCGAGAAATACGGCCCCAGGACCCGACGGTGTACCTGGCCGTGCGTGGGTCCTAGCGTCCGGCGCACTCGAGGGCAAACTCAGAGGACTATTCGATGCCTGCCTAACGCAGGGCCGTTTTCCGCGGGTGTGGAAGGCGGGCACGATGGTCCTCTTGAGGAAGGAGGGGCGCCCGAGGGACTCGCCCTCCGCGTACCGGCCCATAGTGCTGTTGGACGAGGTGGCAAAGCTCTTTGAGCGTGTCATTGCCGGTCGCCTCGTCCGGCATCTGGTGGGGGTCGGTCCGGATTTGGATGACAGCCAATTCGGTTTTCGCGAGGGCAGGTCCACGATACATGCGATCATGCAAGTGAAGAGGACGGCGGAGGAAGCAGTCGCCCGGGGCGAGGTCGTCTTGGCGGTGTCTCTTGACATTGCCAACGCCTTCAACACCTTGCCCTGGAGTTGCATCAGGAGGCACTCCGGTATCACCGGGTGCCGAACTACCTCCAGCGCATGATCGCGTCGTATCTCTCGGGCAGGTCGGTGGCCTATAGGTGTCGAAACGCGTGGCATAGTCGCGTAGTGTCGTGCGGTGTCCCGCAGGGTTCGGTTCTCGGACCGCTCCTGTGGAACATTGGTTACGACTGGGTCCTCCGCGGGTCACTACTGCGTGGCCTCTGCGTGACTTGCTACGCCGACGACACCTTGGTGACGGCAAGGGCGGCACCTACAGGAGTGCACCTTACGTGCTACAGCGGGAGTGGCCCACGTAGTGGGTCGTATCCGAAGGCTGGGTCTCGAGGTGGCCCTTAACAAGTCTGAGGCCTTGTGTTTTCACGGGCCTCGGAACGCGCCACCCTCGGGACTGCACATAGTAGTGGGAGGAGTTCACATCGGCATCAAGTCCCAGATGAAATATCTGGGACTCACTTTGGACGGCCGATGGAACTTCGAGGTGCACTTCCTAAGCTTATTGCCCAGGCTGTTGCGCGCGGCGGCCGCAGTCGGCAGCTTGCTACCGAATATCGGAGGTCCGAATGCGGCTTGTCGGCGCCTGTACCTGGGCATGGTGCGCTCCATGGCGCTGTACGGGGCACCCGTGTGGAGTGACGCTCTGAATAGCCGGACAATCGCTCTTCTGCAAAGGCCCCAGAGGGCGATGGCGATCAGAGCGATCCGGGGTACCACACGGTGTCCCACGAGGCGGCGTGTGTGCTGGCGGCGTCCCTCCCCTGGGAACTGGAGGCGAAAGTTCTCGCGTCCGTTTTCTTTGGCGTGAGAGCTTGATCGCGGTGCGCCAGTTCCCACCCACGAGGGAGGAGGTTGATGCGGCGAGGGCGGAGCGTCGAAGGGTCATGGTGCGGAGGTGGCAGCATGCACTTCGACAGCCCCGGCCGGAACCACGACCGTAGAGGCAGTACGTCCAGTTCTCGTGCAGTGGCTGGACAGACGTCACGGAGTGCTCACCTTCCGGTTGTCGCAGGTGCTTACGGGGCATGGATGCTTCGGGAAGTACCTGCACTTGATCGGAAGGGAGCCAAACGAGGGCTGTCACCACTGTGACGGCTGCCTCCAAGACACGGCCCAGCACACGCTGGAGGTGTGTCCGCGTTGGGCAGAACAGCGCCGAGCACTGAGTGCCGTAGTGGGCAACGATTTGTCACTGGCGGCCGTAGTTCGCGCCATGATCGACAGTCGGGAAGGGTGGGCAGCAGTGCAGGTGTACTGCGAGGCGGTGATGTCCACGAAGGAGGAGGCGGAGCGAGTTCGGGAGTCAGCCGCCCGATCCAGTCCGCAGACGCCGCATCGGGCGAAGACGCAGAGCGTATGCGCTCGCCATTCCGCCCTGATACGACTCGAGCTATAGACCCGGGAGGTCCATAGCTCAAAATGAGTCGGCGAGGTGAGAGCGCGCCTCGTGTTCCCGCGCGCTCTCCATAAAGGTTACCAACGGCCGGGGCCCGCAAAGCGAGCCGCCACTGCTGTGCACGCGGACGAATGCGTAAGCGTACCCGTATGCACAGCACTCGGTGGGCAGAAGGAACACCGTGGGTTTTAGTCGGTGCGAGTCCGACATAACCCGCCTCGTCCCCGCGAGGGCGGGTATGCGTAGGCATTTCCCCACGAAAAAAAAAAAAAAAAAAAAAAGGTTAGGTTAGGCTAGGTTAGGTTAGGTTAGGTTAGGTTAGGTTAGGTTAGGTTAGGTTAGGTTTGGTCCCCCGGATCGAGAGGGTAGCGGGTGCTATGCACAGACTGCTGCCCAATCTCGGGGGACCGAGTGAGGAAGTCCGCCGCCTCTACGCCAGTCGCGATCTGCAGTCTTTGTGGCCGGGCGCCCATCTGGCGAAGAGGTTGAGCCATCCGACGCTGTAGGACGAAAATCTACAGCGTCCAGAGGAGGATGGCCATACGGGTCGTACGAGGATACCGCACGGTATCGTTTGAGGCGGCGACGATCCTGGCTCGCTTTCCACCTCTGGATATACTGGCGGACATGGACGCGAGGGTGTATGACCGGATTCGCGTCCTACGCCAGAGCGGTGGTGGCGAACCAGAAGAGGCGCTCGAGGCGGTAAAACGGCAGGAACGACGCATCGCATTCGCGACGTGGCGCGCAAGGCTCCGCAAGGAGCAGTATGCGCGCAAACGCGTCGTCGGAGCATTCCTGCCGGTCTTCGAAGCCTGATGCAGCGACGAGGAGGAAGACTCACCTACAGACTTACGCAGGTGATCACCGGGCATGGATGCTTCGGTGATTACCTGTAAGATCGGTCGCGAGGCGACGGCGAATTGCTTCCACTGTGGCGGCAACGACCAAGACTCCGCATCGCACACGCTCGCTGCTTGCCCGGCGGGAAGCCGAGCGGCGGGTCTTAGTCGGTCACATAGACGGAACCTGTCCCTGCCAGCAGTCGTGTCGGCGATGCTGCGCGGGGAATCGGCGTGGAGGGCCGTAGCCTCCTTCTGCGAGACCGTAATGGTCCGAAAGGAGGCTGCCGAGCGGGATAGAGAGAGGACCGATCCTGCTCGGAGACGGCCGACGCGGCGCTCGCGCGCCTCGTCACGGCCCTCCTATCGGTGATCCCCTACCGTAAACGGGGTCTTCTACGGGTCGCTGACGATCGGAGTGGGGGCCTGACCGTCCAGTATGAGCGACCCCGAGGAGGACGACGGCACGACGTGGTACCGTGTCGTCGTGATAGTTCCGTGAGGGTTCTGGGGTGCGATCTTCACGCACGCCCCCGGGACGGGCTATCCCAGCGAAGCGCAGGGGGTTGCGGTTGCGTTCCTAACGGAGATCCCGCGACCCCTCGCGAGCGTTGGTGGCGACCACCGTGGGTTTTAGTCGGTGCGAGTCCGACATAACCCGCCCTGCCCCGCGAGGGCGGGTATGCGTAGGCATTTCCCCACGCCAAAAAAAAAAAAGGTTAGGTTAGAGTTAGGTTAGGTTAGGTTAGGTTAGGTTAGGTTAGGTTAGGTTAGGTTAGGTTAGGTTAGGTTAGGTTAGGTTAGGTTAGGTTAGGTTAGGTTAGGTTTTTTTTTTTTTTTTTTTTTTATATAGTGACCCCATTTCTGGGGTCTTGCATGTATATTCCCCTGACATGTGTCGTCAGGGACTTTTTTGTGCTTTTTATTATTTTATATATGTCAAACTTAATATTTACATATCAACTTTTAAAAATAAACATTTCTTCTTTATTGCGCTTTATAAATTACAATTTCTATCTTTCCTTAATGCCTATGTACTTATTATACATCTATATGTATTTTTTGTTATCACTATAGTTAAAATATAAACTTATATTTTCTATTTTTTTTTTTTTTTTTTTCTTATTATTATATATAAGTGTATATGTATGTATAACTTAACTATTATTATTTATTTATTCTTATTTATTACTTTGCTGGCTATATATTTACAAAAACTAATAAACTTATCCCTAGATTTCTTATTTCTAATAATTTCGTGTATATTATTTTTGCTTATTTTTATTTCTAATTCTATCTCCATATCCATTCTCTCTCTGCTGTACATGGGACATTCTGTGATAAGGTGGATCACACTTTCCACCTTATCGACGCCACAGGCGCACGCAGGGCTCTCCTTGCATTTGAATTTATGCAAATACTCGGAAAACCCGCCGTGCCCTGTCAACACCTGCGTCAGTACACCGGTGGGTTCAATCTCTCTCACAATCATATATGCATTAGCCGCGTGCGGCAGGAAGATCTTAGTTGTTGAGGCTGTTTGGCTTGTCTCGTATCTTCGGTTCCATTCCTCAAGCGACCTCTCACGGATCTGTCGTTTGACAAATGAAACCGGGAAGAGGTCATAGTTGGGCTTTGTTTTAATTTGTTTGCTGCCTCTTTTGCCAATTTATCAGCTCTTTCGTTGCCTTCCAATCCGGCATGCGCCTTGATCCAAAACAAGGATATATCCTTATTCTGGAGTTTGGCGGCCTTTATGTTTGCACGCGATTGTACGGCAAGATGGTGTGTGGATGCGTTATTTATGACCGTCTCCAGTGCAGATCTCGAGTCGCTGCATATGCCAAAACTAGTTTCCTGGCGTGTCAGGATCATCTTAGTGGCTGTACATATGGCCAGAAGTTCAGCCTGGTATACCGTGCAGTACGGTGACAGTTTCAACTTGATGGCTTTGATCTCAGCTTCGTTGTTCCATAGGGACAGCGCTGCTCCGACCCCGCCGTCAATTTTACTGCCATCCGTATATATTCTGATTGTTTGGTTGTTTTGGCAATCGACTTGGTCTTGGTTTATCAAGCTCATGAACCTCAAACTCATATGTTCAGCCGGATGGGGAGTTTTGTCATATGCAACCACTCGTTCTACTTCTCTATCCCCCAGTTCTGCCCAGTGTACTCCCTTCTTGACCTCATAGAGAGTTGCCGCCTCCCTAATTCGGATGTCGAGTGGAAGCAGCCCAGACAGTACCAGGGCTGCATTTAAGGAGACAGTTTTATATGCCCTTATTAATTTTGTGCGAAACCCTTTGGACATTGTTCAGCTGCTTTTGCACCCTATTTTCTCGTAGCCGGTGCCCATACACTGGAGGCATACAAAATACCGGCTCCACGGTCGCGGTGTATATAAGTCGGATGACTTCCGGGTGGAGGCCCCAGCTAATTCTGGCTGCTCGAGAAAGCTGCTTATATATATTGATAGCTTTCTTACTCACCTCCACTACGTGTCTATTGAAGGTGAGTTTGCTATCGATGTGGAGGCCAAGGATTTTGATGTCATCAGACATGCCAATGTCAACCCCACCCATCCTCAGTCTTGGAACATCATATTTCAGCTTTCGGGTGACTACCATGGCTTTGGTCTTTGACGGACCAAAGTTCAGCTTATTCTTGATGCCCCAATCCCGAACATAAGCGAGGGCAGCATTGGCCTGTCGTTCTATTTCCTGCGCCGAGTTCCCATCGAATACCAGGACAACGTCATCTGCAAACGCTTGGCAATAGTCGCCACGACGTTCAAGTCCCTGCATTAGAGGGTCAAGGAGCAGGTTCCATAAACAAATGATAGATCCCCGCAACAGGCCAGGCTAGGCCAGGCCAGGCCAGGCCAGGCCAGGCCAGGCCAGGCCAGGCCAGGCCAGGCCAGGCCAGCCAGGCTAGGCCAGGCCAGGCTAGGCCAGGCCAGGCCAGGCTAGGCCAGGCCAGGCTAGGCTAGGCTAGGCCAGGCCAGGCCAGGCCAGGCCAGGCTAGGCTAGGTTAGGTTAGGCTAGGCTAGGCCAGGTTAGGCCAGGTTAGGCCAGGTTAGGCCAGGCTAGGTTAGGCTAGGTTAGGCTAGGTTAGGTTAGAGTTAGGTTAGGTTAGGCTAGGCCAGGCTAGGTTAGGTTAGGTTAGGTTAGGTTAGGCTAGGCTAGGCTAGGTTAGGTTAGAGTTAGAGTTAGGTTAGGTTAGGTTAGGTTTTTTTTTTTTATATAGTGACCCCATTTCTGGGGCCTGCATGTATATTCCCCTGACATGTATCGTCAGGGACTTTTTGTGCTTTTTATCATTTTATATATGTCAAACTTAATATTTACATATCAACTTTTAAAATAAACATTTCTTCTTTATAGCGCTTTATAATTACAATTTCTATCTTTCCTCGTCGCTATATCTATCGCTATAGTTAAAATATAAACTTATATTTTCTATTCTTCTATTTATTTATTATTATTTTTTTTTTTTTTTTTTTTTTTTTTTTTTTATTATTATTATTATTATATATAAGTGTATATGTAACTATTATTATTTATTTATTCTTATTTATTACTTTGCTGGCTATATATTTACAAAAACTAATAAACTTATCCCTAGATTCCTTATTTCTAATAATTTCGTGTATATTATTTTTGCTTATTTTTATTTCTAATTCTATCTCCATATCCATTCTCTCTCTGCTGTACATGGGACATTCTGTGATAAGGTGGATCACACTTTCCACCTTATCGTCGCCACAGGCGCACGCAGGGCTCTCCTTGCATTTGAATTTATGCAAATACTCGGAAAACCCGCCGTGCCCTGTCATCACCTGTGTCAGTACACCGGTGGGTTCAATCTCTCTCACAATCCTATATGCGTTTGTTGCCTGCGGAAGGAAGATCTTTGTTGTTGAGGCTGTTTGACTTGTCTCGTATCTTCGGTTCCATTCCTCAAGCGACTTCTCACGGATTTGTTGCTTGACGAATGAAACCGGGAAGAGGTCATAGTTGGGCTTTGTTTTGGTCTTTAGTGCTGCCCCTTTAGCCAGATTGTCAGCTCTTTCATTGCCTTCAATTCCACAGTGTGCTTTGATCCAGAACAAGGATATATGTTTGTTCTGGAGTTTGGCAGCTTTGATATTTGCACGAGATTGGACGGCAAGTTGGTGTGTTGAGGCGTTGTTGATGACAGTCTCCAAGGCTGATCTCGAGTCGCTGTATATGCCAAAACTCATTTCTTTACGTTCTAATATTGTCCGTGTGGCTGTGCATATGGCTAGAAGTTCCGCTTGATATACCGTGCAGTACGGTGACAATTTCAATTTGACGGCTTTTATCTCTCCTTCGCTATTCCATATGATAGCGCTGTCTGACCTTTCCATCAATTTTACTGCCATCCGTATATACTCGAATCGTTTGAGTATTTTGGCAATCGACTTGGTCTTGGTTTATCAAGCTCATGAACCTCAAACTCATATGCTCAGCCGGATGGGGAGTTTTGTCATATGCAACCACTCGTTCTACTTCTCTATCCCCCAGTTCTGCCCAGTGTACACCCTTCTTGACGTCATAGAGAGTTGCCGCCTCCCTAATTCGGATGTCGAGTGGAAGCAGCCCAGACAGTACCAGGGCTGCATTTAAGGAGACAGTTTTATATGCCCTTATTAATTTTTGTGCGAAACCCCTCTGGACATTGTTCAGCTGCTTTTGCACCCCTATTTTTCTCGTAGCCGATGCCCATACACTGGAGGCATACAAAAATACCGGCTCCACGGTCGCGGTGTATATAAGTCGGATGACTTCCGGGTGGAGGCCCCAGCTAATTCTAGCTGCTCGAGAAAGCTGCTTATATATATTGATAGCTTTCTTACTCACCTCCACTACGTGTTTATTGAAGGTGAGTTTGCTATCGATGTGGAGGCCAAGGATTTTGATGTCATCAGACATGCCAATGTCAATCCCACCCATCCTCAGTCTTGGAACATCATATTTCAGCTTTCGGGTGACTACCATGGCTTTGGTCTTTGACGGACCAAAGTTCAGCTTATTCTTGATGCCCCAATCCCGAACATAAGCGAGGGCAGCATTGGCCTGTCGTTCTATTTCCTGCGCCGAGTTCCCATCGAATACCAGGACAACGTCATCCGCAAACGCTTGGCAATAGTCGCCACGACGTTCAAGTCCCTGTATTAGAGGGTCAAGGAGCAGGTTCCATAAAATGGGGCCGCTGATAGATCCCTGCACACAACCTTTCGTGGCATTTTTCGTATACTCAGCTCCTCCATATCTGACAGTGACTTTTCTGTTGTGTAAGTAACTGTCAAGAATCCTCCTGATGTTAATTGGGCACTTTACCTGTGCCAATCGGACTCTGATCGCGGGCCACCATGCGTTGTCAAAGGCTCCTCTATGTCCAGGGATACCATTGTGACAATCTTTTCGCTTCGATCTTTTGGCGTATATGGTTCACTAGAGCATAGAGGGAGTCCTCAGTGCTTTTTGGGGCATGAATCCGTATTGGCGGGAACTGATCGCTGGTAGAATGTGCCACTTCAGCCTACTCACAATCAGCTTCTCCAGTATCTTTCCCATCACTGGCAACAATCCTATTGGCCTGTATGCTTTGGGGTTAGTGTAGTTCTCCTTCCCAGGCTTACGCAATGCCACTACCGTCGCCTCTTTCCAAAGGGTCGGGAAGTGCTCCATCTCTAGGCATTTGTTGACCAGTGATAGGAAAACCCGGATCACAGGATATGGCATGACTGCAGATGTCGGCGGTAAAGCCATCAGCACCCGGGGCCTTCTTGGGGTTAAAGGATTCGGTCGCAATTCGGAGCTCTCCATAGTGAACGGTGGGTCCCTCTGCTCGTCGTGAGCCCAACCGTTGACAAGCTCAGCCTGTTCTCTTGTCAGTCGATGGTCGAGTGTATCCTCTTCCGCTAAATCGTCCGGGTAGAAAGCTTCTGTCAGTACTCTTGCTGATTCCCGTAGGTCAAGAGTACTCCCATCCTTTTCCAGGGGCAAATCCTCATGTCGTTTGGCGGTCCTACTCATCACTCTATATATACCTTCCCATACTCCCTCCTTATCCTGTTTGCCACAGAACCCTTTCCAGCTTTCGATTTGCGCGTTTTTAACCTCCTTCTCATATTTTTCTTTAATTTGCAGGTACTCATCGACGACTTTCGCTCTCCGGACCGGTGCTGCACAGCGGATTCGACGCTTCTTGGTGAGGACCTCTTTCTTCATCAAGTAGAGCTCCCTGGACATCCACGGCAAGCAGTTTTGATTTGGATTTCTTTTTCGGTAGGGTATCCTCACATACCTTTTTGATAATACGAGTATACCCCTCCGTCAAAGAATCCAAATCCTTTGCATTTCTAACTTTTTCCAGATTTTCCTTATTTATGGCACTTTCCTCTTTCAGTTGGTCTAGCTTCTCATGAAATTGAATCCAATTAGCCCTTTTGGTGCCATAAATTCGTGTCGTTCTTTGTGTGCTCATACCTTTTGCTTTAATAAGCCTGATGTTAAAGGTCAGTGTGTTGTGGTCGGAACTTGTGATAGTTTCGTCCACTGTCCAGTCCTCTACCAAGTTGAGCATCTCATGAGAACAGGCTGTGACATCAATAAAGCTGGAGAAACGTTTGTTGCCTCTGATGGTATCGAATGTGGGGATATCTCCCTCATTGAGCACATGCAACCCCATTTCGTCTATGGTCCCAAACATTTCTTCACCTCTCTGATCTAAAACATTGCCGCCCCACCATGTATTCTTGGCATTTGCGTCGCCTCCTAATAAAACAATTTTGGCTGTAACTCCTTTGTATATTCTTCAACTGCTCCAGGTATGGCTCTATGGGTTGTTCTGGCTCAAAGTAGTATGAAACCACAGCGATTTCCAGGCACGAGTTCGATCCCCACCACCACGATGTTATTTGTGGTGAGTTTGGGGAATTGTCTTATTTCCAAGTTATCGTCATAGACAGCAATAGCCGCCTTGACAACCCCTTCTCCTGGCTCGTGGTTAGGTTAGGTTAGGCTAGGCCAGGCTAGGCCAGGCTAGGCTAGGTTAGGCTAGGTTAGGCTAGGCCAGGCCAGGTTAGGTTAGGCTAGGCCAGGCCAGGCCAGGCTAGGTTAGGTTAGGCTAGGCCAGGCTAGGCTAGGCCAGGCCAGGCCAGGCCAGGCCAGGTTAGGTTAGGCCAGGCCAGGCCAGGCCAGGCTAGGCCAGGCTAGGCCAGGCCAGGCTAGGCCAGGCCAGGCCAGGCCAGGTTAGGCCAGGCCAGGCCAGGCTAGGTTAGGCTAGGTTAGGCTAGGTTAGGCCAGGCCAGGCCAGGCCAGGTTAGGCCAGGTTAGGTTAGGTTAGGCTAGGCTAGGTTAGGTTAGGTTAGGTTAGGTTAGGTTAGGTTAGGTTAGGTTAGGTTTTTTTTTTTTTTTTTTTTATTAATATTATTTTTAATAATATTTTAAATTTTTAATTATTATTTGAAATTTGTTTATATTTGGTATAAGCTATTTGATTCGTTTGCTTGGGAGTATGTGTCCTGGCAGAACGCTATTTGATACGTTTCTGCCTAGGTTACATATCCCCATATATTCCACTGAGGATTTTACTTTCCCCGATGGCCGTTTATTGACTAATTTTTATACGTGTATAATAAAAGTTGGCTTTGCAGTAATTACGTAAAAATAAAATATTAACTATTGATTCGTGGAGACGTAGGGTGTACAACTGCTAATGGATACAGGTTGTACTACCTAGTCTCATACCCTTAAACCATACAGAGTTACTGTACAGTTAAGATTTAATTATAGAATAAGCAAGTATATATATAAGTTTGTCCCGAATAAAGAAAAATAAATTGTGTCGTTGAACTGAGGAATACGACTTCTATTGAAGCCGCATTTCCCGCTGGAGGCTCGAGTCTCGAGACGCTCGACTAAATGTTCTTATTACTAACACAGAAAGTTTCCTATCTTAAATATTAATTACATTTTCAAATATTAAATCAAATGTTTTAACCTATTCTACACTATAATTTTACATAGAATATATAAAGTAAAAGTACAGATGCATGCGCGCAACGAATAATATCATACAATACTCCTTAAACAAGAAATTAAACGCACACATGCAAGTGCTTCACAGTGTGTAAAATAGATCTGGCGTGACAAAGCCATCGCTTTCTCCGCCGCCGGCGCACGCTCGGGGAGCGAGGCGCGGCGCGGGGGGCGCGGTGCTCTGTCGGTTTGTGGGAACAGGAATTTAAACAAATTAAAATTTTAAAATGTGCCGAGGCCGCTCCCGCATGCTCAGCGGTGCTCGCAGTCAGATGCGATACACTGTTCGCAACCCGGGAAGGGCGGCGGCACATGCTTAGACACAAATTTAAATGCTTAATTGATTGAAATATTTTACAAAGATGGCCTACTGTAGTTTAATAAATGATAGATAGTATGATCGTAAAAATAAACATAAGTATATAACAACATTATATAATGCAAAAAGAGCAGTTATGTGTATACAAGTATCTATTCTAAATTAGTGCTAATTCCTTAAAGCTAGACCTTAACATTAGGATTTAGAAAAAGAGTTACTAAAGAAAAAGAAATAATTACTAAGATAACTTAGACAATTGAACTATGTCGCCGTATCTAAAAATTAAACGCCGCTTGAAGGTCACGGTCCCGACGCGTCATGCGCGGGGAGCGGGACGAGGCGCGGGAGGCGCGGTGCGCTAACGGTCACAGCAATAAGAAGTTGTAAGGAGCGATGTACAATTTAAACCATGCCACGGCCACTCCCGAGCGGCGATGCTCGCGAATAAAATACGGGCGTCGTTCGTATCCGGGAATGTCGGCGGCATGTGCAATATGCTTAAGCACTAGTTTGACGTAATTAAATAATTGAGGTATTTACAAAGCTGGCCTACTGCAATTTAATAAATGGTAAATAGTATGATCGTAAAAGAAAAATAAACATAAACATATAACGACATTAAGTAATGTAAAACAACAATTATTTATCTATATACAAGTATCTATTTTAAATTAGTGCTAAATTTTAAGACTAGACCTATCTTAAGATTTTGTAAAGGTATTACAAAAAAGGAAAAAGAAATAATAAATACGATAACATAAACAAATTGACTGCGTCGCCGCATCTAAAAATAGACACCGCTTGAGGCCCCGGTCCCTTCGCAGAATGCGCGGGGAGCGGGCGAGGCGGGGCGACGCAGCGCGCAGTCGGTTGTAAAAGTAAAAATATAAACAAATTAAGACGGAGCGATAAAAAGTTTAAACTGTGCCGTGGCCGATCCCGCAATGCTCAGCGGTGCTCGCCATGGGATACGATGCACCGTTTGCAACCCGGGAAGGGCGGCGGCACGTAATTAGATACAAATTAAACTTGATTAATTAATCGAATGCTTGCAAAGCTGGCCTAATATAATTTAATAAAAGAAAAATAGCATGATCGTAAAAGAGAATAAACATAAATATATGACAACATTATATACAGCAAAAAGATCAACAACAATTCTTTTGTATACAAGTATCTATTCTATATTAGTACTAATTTCTTAGAGCTAGACCTATCATAAGGATTTTGAGAAGTAATTACAAAAAAAAAAAAGAAAGAAATTATTACTAAGATTGCATAAACAATTGAACTGCGTCGCCGCATCTAAAAATAGACACTGTTTGAGGCCCCAGGCCAGGCCAGGCTAGGCTAGGCTAGGTTGTGGCTAGGCTAGGCCAGGTTAGGCTAGGCTAGGCCAGGCTAGGCCAGGCTAGGTTAGGTTGTGGCTAGGCTAGGCTAGGTTAGGTTAGGTTAGGTTAGGCTAGGCTAGGTTAGGTTAGGTTGGGTTAGGTTAGGCTAGGCTAGGCTAGGTTAGGTTAGGTTAGTTAGGTTAGGTTAGGTTAGGTTGTGGTTTTTTATATAGTGACCCCATTTCTGGGGCCTGCATGTATATTCCCTGACATGTATCGTCAGGGACTTTTTGTGCTTTTATCATTTTATATATGTCAAACTTAATATTTACATATCAACTTTTAAAATAAACATTTCTTCTTTATAGCGCTTTATAATTACAATTTCTATCTTTCCTCGTCGCTATATCTATCGCTATAGTTAAAATATAAACTTATATTTTCTATTCTTCTATTTATTTATTATTATTTTTTTTTTCTTATTATTATTATTATATATAAGTGTATATGTAACTATTATTATTTATTTATTCTTATTTATTACTTTGTTGGCTATATATTTACAAAACTAATAAACTTATCCCTAGATTCCTTATTTCTAATAATTTCGTGTATATTATTTTGCTTATTTTTATTTCTAATTCTATCTCCATATCCATTCTCTCTGCTGTACATGGGACATTCTGTGATAAGGTGGATCACACTTTCCACCTTATCGTCGCCACAGGCGCACGCAGGGCTCTCCTTGCATTTGAATTTATGCAAATACTCGGAAACCCGCCGTGCCCTGTCATCATCACCTGTGTCAGTACACCGGTGGGTTCAATCTCTCACAATCCTATATGCGTTTGTTGCCTGCGGAAGGAAGATCTTTGTTGTTGAGGCTGTTTGACTTGTTCAGAGCTCCGGTTCCATTCCCTGCTGACTTCTCACGGATTTGTTGTTTGACGAATGAAACCGGGAAGAGGTCATAGTTGGGCTTTGTTTTGGTCTTTAGTGCTGCCCCTTTAGCCAGATTGTCAGCTCTTTCATTGCCTTCAATTCCACAGTGGCTTTGATCCAGAACAAGGATATATGTTTGTTCTGGAGTTTGGCAGCTTTGATATTTGCACGAGATTGACGGCAAGTTGGTGTGTTGAGGCGTTGTTGATGACAGTCTCCAAGGCTGATCTCGAGTCGCTGTATATGCCAAAACTCATTTCTTTACGTTCTAATATTGTCCGTGTGGCTGTGCATATGGCTAGAAGTTCCGCTTGATATACCGTGCAGTACGGTGACAATTTCAATTTGACGGCTTTATCTCTCCTTCGCTATTCCATAAGGATAGCGCTGTCTGACCTTTCCATCAATTTTACTGCCATCCGTATATACTGAATCGTTTGAGTATTTTGGCAATCGACTTGGTCTTGGCTTCTATCAAGCTCATGAACCTCAAACTCATATGCTCAGCCGGATGGGGAGTTTTGTCATATGCAACCACTCGTTCTACTTCTCTATCCCCCAGTTCTGCCCAGTGTACACCCTTCTTGACGTCATAGAGAGTTGCCGCCTCCCTAATTCGGATGTCGAGTGGAAGCAGCCCAGACAGTACCAGGGCTGCATTTAAGGAGACAGTTTTATATGCCCTTATTAATTTTTGTGCGAAACCCCTCTGGACATTGTTCAGCTGCTTTTGCACCCCTATTTTTCTCGTAGCCGATGCCCATACACTGGAGGCATACAAAAATACCGGCTCCACGGTCGCGGTGTATATAAGTCGGATGACTTCCGGGTGGAGGCCCCAGCTAATTCTAGCTGCTCGAGAAAGCTGCTTATATATATTGATAGCTTTCTTACTCACCTCCACTACGTGTTTATTGAAGGTGAGTTTGCTATCGATGTGGAGGCCAAGGATTTTGATGTCATCAGACATGCCAATGTCAATCCCACCCATCCTCAGTCTTGGAACATCATATTTCAGCTTTCGGGTGACTACCATGGCTTTGGTCTTTGACGGACCAAAGTTCAGCTTTATTCTTGATGCCCCAATCCCGAACATAAGCGAGGGCAGCATTGGCCTGTCGTTCTATTTCCTGCGCCGAGTTCCCATCGAATACCAGGACAACGTCATCCGCAAACGCTTGGCAATAGTCGCCACGACGTTCAAGTCCCTGTATTAGAGGGTCAAGGAGCAGGTTCCATAAAATGGGGCCGCCGATAGATCCCTGCACACAACCTTTCGTGGCATTTTTCGTATACTCAGCTCCTCCATATCTGACAGTGACTTTTCTGTTGTGTAAGTAACTGTCAAGAATCCTCCTGATGTTAATTGGGCACTTTACCTGTGCCAATCGGACTCTGATCGCGGGCCACCATGCGTTGTCAAAGGCTCCCTCTATGTCCAGGGATACCATTGTGACAATCTTTTTCGCTTCGATCTTTTGGCGTATATGGTTCACCAGGAGCATAGAGGGAGTCCTCAGTGCTTTTTGGGGCATGAATCCGTATTGGCGGGAACTGATCGCTGGTAGAATGTGCCACTTCAGCCTACTCACAATCAGCTTCTCCAGTATCTTTCCCATCACTGGCAACAATCCTATTGGCCTGTATGCTTTGGGGTTAGTGTAGTTCTCCTTCCCAGGCTTACGCAATGCCACTACCGTCGCCTCTTTCCAAAGGGTCGGGAAGTGCTCCATCTCTAGGCATTTGTTGACCAGTGATAGGAAAACTCCGGATCACAGGATATGGCATGACTGCAGATGTCGGCGGTAAAGCCATCAGCACCCGGGGCCTTCTTGGGGTTAAAGGATTCGGTCGCAATTCGGAGCTCCTCCATAGTGAACGGTGGGTCCCTCTGCTCGTCGTGAGCCCAACCGTTGACAAGCTCAGCCTGTTCTCTTGTCAGTCGATGGTCGAGTGTATCCTCTTCCGCTAAATCGTCCGGGTAGAAAGCTTCTGTCAGTACTCTTGCTGATTCCCGTAGGTCAAGAGTACTCCCATCCTTTCCAGGGCAAATCCTCATGTCGTTTGGCGGTCCTACTCATCACTCTATATATACCTTCCCATACTCCCTCCTTATCCTGTTTGCCACAGAACCCTTTCCAGCTTTCGATTTGCGCGTTTTTAACCTCCTTCTCATATTTTTCTTTAATTTGCAGGTACTCATCGACGACTTTCGCTCTCCGGACCGGTGCTGCACAGCGGATTCGACGCTTCTTGGTGAGGACCTCTTTCTTCATCAAGTAGAGCTCCTGACATCCACGGCAAGGTGTTTTGATTTCTTTTTCGGTAGGGTATCCTCACATACCTTTTGATAATACGAGTATACCCTCCGTCAAAGAATCCAAATCCTTTGCATTTCTAACTTTTTCCAGATTTTCCTTATTTATGGCTAGGCCAGGCTAGGCCAGGCCAGGCTAGGTTAGGTTAGGTTAGGTTAGGCTAGGCTAGGCTAGGTTAGGCTAGGCCAGGCTAGGCCAGGCTAGGCCAGGCCAGGGCCAGGCCAGGCCAGGCTAGGTTAGGCCAGGTTAGGCTAGGCTAGGCTAGGCTAGGCTAGGCTAGGCCAGGCTAGGTTAGGCTAGGCTAGGCCAGGCTAGGCCAGGCCAGGCTAGGCTAGGTTAGGCCAGGTTAGGCTAGGCCAGGCCAGGCTAGGTTAGGCCAGGTTAGGCTAGGTTAGGCTAGGCTAGGTTAGGTTAGGCTAGGCCAGGCTAGGCCAGGCCAGGCTAGGTTAGGCTAGGCCAGGCTAGGCCAGGCTAGGCTAGGCTAGGTTAGGCCAGGTTAGGCTAGGTTAGGCTAGGCCAGGCTAGGCTAGGCTAGGTTAGGCCAGGTTAGGCTAGGCTAGGCCAGGCCAGGCCAGGCTAGGTTAGGCTAGGCCAGGCTAGGTTAGGCTAGGTTAGGCCAGGTTAGGCTAGGCCAGGCTAGGTTAGGCCAGGTTAGGCTAGGTTAGGTTAGGTTAAGGTTAGGTTAGGCTAGGTTAGGCTAGGCTAGGCTAGGCCAGGCCAGGCTAGGTTAGGTTAGGTTAGGTTAGGTTAGGCTAGGCCAGGCTAGGCTAGGCTAGGCTAGGCCAGGCTAGGTTAGGTTAGGTTAGGCTAGGTTAGGCCAGGTTAGGCTAGGCTAGGCCAGGCTAGGTTAGGTTAGGTTAGGTTAGGTTAAGGTTAGGTTAGGCTAGGCTAGGTTAGGCTAGGTTAGGTTAGGTTAAGGTTAGGTTAGGCTAGGCCAGGCTAGGTTAGGCCAGGTTAGGCTAGGCTAGGCTAGGTTAGGTTAGGCTAGGTTAGGCTAGGCTAGGCCAGGCCAGGCTAGGCTAGGCTAGGCTAGGCTAGGTTAGGCCAGGTTAGGCTAGGCCAGGCCAGGCTAGGTTAGGCTAGGTTAGGCTAGGCCAGGCCAGGCCAGGCTAGGTTAGGCCAGGTTAGGCTAGGTTAGGCTAGGCTAGGTTAGGCTAGGCCAGGCTAGGTTAGGCTAGGCCAGGCTAGGTTAGGTTAGGCTAGGTTAGGTTAGGCTAGGTTAGGCTAGGCCAGGCTAGGCTAGGCTAGGTTAGGCTAGGCTAGGCCAGGCCAGGCTAGGCCAGGCTAGGTTAGGTTAGGCTAGGCTAGGTTAGGCTAGGTTAGGTTAGGTTAGGTTAAGGTTAGGTTAGGTTACAAAATCAGCACGAAAAACGAAGACATGAAAATTTTACAAATGGAATAAAATTACGTAATTATGAAACTAAAAATAACTGATTACAACTAGACTAGAAATGGCCTAAATGCGGCGCAGGATGACTGTCTAACGATTACACTGAACAAATGCTACAACAAAACCAATTTGGAATGCTTAAGACTCTAATACACAAAGATATAGGTGGTTAGGTTAGGTTAGGCTAGGCTAGGTTAGGCTAGGTTAGGTTAGGTTAGGCTAGGTTAGGCTAGGCCAGGCTAGGTTAGGCCAGGTTAGGCTAGGCTAGGTTAGGCTAGGCCAGGCTAGGTTAGGTTAGGTTAGGCTAGGTTAGGTTAGGTTAGGCTAGGTTAGGTTAGGTTACAAAATCAGCACGAAAAACGAAGACATGAAAATTTTACAAATGGAATAAAATTACGTAATTATGAAACTAAAAATAACTGATTACAACTAGACTAGAAATGGCCTAAATGCGGCGCAGGATGACTGTCTAACGATTACACTGAACAAATGCTACAACAAAACCAATTTGGAATGCTTAAGACTCTAATACACAAAGATATAGGTGGTTAGGTTAGGTTACAAAATCAGCACGAAAAACGAAGACATGAAAATTTTACAAATGGAATAAAATTACGTAATTATGAAACTAAAAATAACTGATTACAACTAGACTAGAAATGGCCTAAATGCGGCGCAGGATGACTGTCTAACGATTACACTGAACAAATGCTACAACAAAACCAATTTGGAATGCTTAAGACTCTAATACACAAAGATATAGGTGGTTAGGTTAGGTTAGGCTAGGCTAGGCTAGGCTAGGCCAGGCTAGGCCAGGCTAGGCCAGGCTAGGCCAGGCTAGGCTAGGCCAGGCCAGGCTAGGCCAGGCCAGGCCAGGCCAGGCTAGGCCAGGCTAGGCTAGGCCAGGCCAGGCCAGGCCAGGCCAGGCTAGGTTAGGTTAGGTTAGGTTAGGTTAGAGTTAGGTTAGGTTAGGCTAGGTTAGGCCAGGTTAGGCTAGGCTAGGCTAGGCCAGGCTAGGCCAGGCCAGGCCAGGCTAGGCCAGGCCAGGCTAGGCTAGGCCAGGCCAGGCTAGGCCAGGCTAGGCTAGGCCAGGCTAGGCTAGGCCAGGCCAGGCCAGGTTAGGCTAGGCCAGGCTAGGCCAGGCCAGGCCAGGCCAGGCCAGGCTAGGCCAGGCTAGGCCAGGCCAGGGCCAGGCCAGGCCAGGCCAGGCCAGGCCAGGCCAGGCCAGGCCAGGCCAGGGCCAGGCCAGGCTTGTGGCCAGGCCAGGCTAGGCTAGGCTAGGCCAGGCTAGGCTAGGTTAGGCCAGGCTAGGCTAGGCCAGGCCAGGCCAGGCCAGGCCAGGCTAGGCCAGGCCAGGCCAGGCTAGGCCAGGCTTGTGGCCAGGCCAGGCCAGGCCAGGCCAGGCTAGGCCAGGCTAGGCTAGGTTAGGTTAGGCTAGGCTAGGCTAGGCTAGGCTAGGCTAGGCTAGGTTAGGTTTTTTTCTTAATCTTATGTTTAATCATATTTGACATTTTTAATTCTTATTGGAAATGTGTTTATATGTGGTATCAGCTATTTGATTCGCTTGCTTGGGGAGTATGTGTCCTGGCAGAACGCTATTTGATACGTTTCTGCCTAGGTTACATATCCCCATATATTCCACTGAGGATTTTACTTTCCCCGATGGCCGTTTATTGACTAATTTTTATACGTGTATAATAAAAGTTGGCTTTGCAGTAATTACGTAAAAAATAAAATATTAATTATTGATTCGTGGAGACGTAGGGTGTACAACTGCTAATGGATACAGGTTGTACTACCTAGTCTCATACCCTTAAACCATACAGAGTTACTGTACAGTTAAGATTTAATTATAGAATAAGCAAGTATATATATAAGTTTGTCCCGAGTAAAGAAAATAAATTGTATCGCTGAACTGAGGAATACGACTTCTATTGAAGCCGCATTTCCCGGAGGCTCGAGTCTCGAGACGCTCGACTAAATGTTCTTATTACTAACACAGAAAGTTTCCTATCTTAAATATTAATTACATTTTCAAATATTAAATCAAATGTTTTAACCTATTCTTACACTATAATTTTACATAGAATATATAAAGTAAAAGTACAGATGCATGCGCGCAACGAATAATATCATACAATACTCCTTAAACAAGAAATTAAACGCACACATGCAAGTGCTTCACAGTGTGTAAAATAGATTCCGGCGTGACAAAGCCACGCTTTCTCCGCCGCCGGCGCACGCTCGGGGAGCGAGGCGCGGCGCGGGGGCGCGGTGCTCTGTCGGTTTGTGGGAACAGGAATTTAAACAAATTAAAATTTTAAATGTGCCGAGGCCGCTCCCGCATGCTCAGCGGTGCTCGCAGTCAGATGCGATACACTGTTCGCAACCTGAAGGGCGGCGGCACATGCTTAGACACAAATTTAAATGCTTAATTGATTGAAATATTTTACAAAGATGGCCTACTGTAGTTTAATAAATGATAGATAGTATGATCGTAAAATAAACATAAGTATATAACAACATTATATAATGCAAAGAAGAGCAGTTATGTGTATACAAGTATCTATTCTAAATTAGTGCTAATTCCTTAAAGCTAGACCTTAACATTAGGATTTAGAAAAAGAGTTACTAAAGAAAAAGAAATAATTACTAAGATAACTTAGACAATTGAACTATGTCGCCGTATCTAAAAATTAAACGCCGCTTGAAGGTCACGGTCCCGACGCGTCATGCGCGGGGAGCGGGACGAGGAGCGGGAGGCGCGGTGCGCTAACGGTCACAGCAATAAGAAGTTGTAAGGAGCGATGTACAATTTAAACCATGCCACGGCCACTCCCGAGCGGCGATGCTCGCAATAAAATACGGGCGTCGTTCGCAGCCCGGGAATGTCGGCGGCATGTGCAATATGCTTAAGCACTAGTTTGACGTAATTAAATAATTGAGGTATTTACAAAGCTGGCCTACTGCAATTTAATAAATGGTAAATAGTATGATCGTAAAAGAAAAATAAACATAAACATATAACGACATTAAGTAATGTAAAAACAACAATTATTTATCTATATACAAGTATCTATTTTAAATTAGTGCTAAATTCTTAAGACTAGACCTATCTTAAGATTTTGTAAAGGTATTACAAAAAAAGGAAAAAGAAATAATAAATACGATAACATAAACAATTGGACTGCGTCGCCGCATCTAAAAATAGACATCGCTTGGGGCCCCGGTCCCTTCGCGGAATGCGCGGGGAGCGGGGCGAGGCGGGGGCGACGCAGCGCGCAGTCGGTTGTAAAAGTAAAAATATAAACAAATTAAGACGGAGCGATAAAAAGTTTAAACTGTGCCGTGGCCGATCCCGCAATGCTCAGCGGTGCTCGCCATGGGATACGATGCACCGTTTGCAACCCGGGAAGGGCGGCGGCACGTAATTAGATACAAATTAAACTTGATTAATTAATCGAATGCTTGCAAAGCTGGCCTAATATAATTTAATAAAAGAAAAAATAGCATGATCGTAAAAGAGAATAAACATAAATATATGACAACATTATATACAGCAAAAAGATCAACAACAATTCTTTTGTATACAAGTATCTATTCTATATTAGTACTAATTTCTTAGAGCTAGACCTATCATAAGGATTTTGAGAAGTAATTACAAAAAAAAAAAAAAGAAAGAAATTATTACTAAGATTGCATAAACAATTGAACTGCGTCGCCGCATCTAAAAATAGACTTTGAGGCCCCGGTCCCTTCGCAGAATGCGCGGGGAGCGGGCGGGCGGGCGACGCAGCGCAGTCGGTTGTGAAAGTAAAAATATAAACAAATTAAGACGGAGCGATAAAGTTTAAACTGTGCCGTGGCCGCTCCCGCACGCTCAGCGGTGCTAGCCGTTAGATACGGTGCACCGTTCGCATCCCGGGAAGGGCGGCGGCACGTGCATGACACAAATTTAATATGTTAATTGATTGAGGCAATTTAATGAATGATGAATGACATGACACGTAAATATAAAAATAGAATATGACAGTTATATTAAAATGGTAAAAATTTAGATTTAAAAATTGACAAACTGCTCCAACCGTCGCTGACCGTGAGAGAGAGGAGCTACGCTCCGTAGTCTACCCTGTTGTCGACTCTCTCTCTCATGGCTCGCAGGCGTGGGCAGGACATTGAGTTCGCGGTGTGTTTAATGTCATTTTTTGTTTTAAACTTATCATTATGAGCAACACAATTAAAACATTTCGCTGAGTTTGGAGCGTCTTTGCTTGGGCACTCAGCAACTTGATGGTCGGTGCTAGCGCAGTGGGAGCAAGGGCTCACGGTCGCTGTACAATGGGATCGCATATGCCCGAATTGCAGGCATTTATGGCACTGAAGGAATGGAGAGAAGCTGGCAACGTGGATTTTCTGATGGTCTACGGCTATCCTAGCCATATCCACCATTTTCCTGAACACCTTTGGTTCCGCTGACAAAACTGCGTTATATAAATTTTGGTTTTTATTGTTCCGCTTAAAGCGTAATTTCAAGTTCTCAGGTTCGCTGCCGATTATCTCGCCGAGTTCAGTGTTTTGAACTTTGATGATGGCGACGAGATCTTCAGCAGGAGTGTCTTTTGAGACGCCTTTCATGATGATCATAGGCTTAAGTCTGCGGACAGGTTCAGCCTTAATCTCTGATCGTGTTTTTAATCTCTGCAATG
The DNA here is from genome assembly GCA_029286865.1 of Teinopalpus imperialis. Lineage (NCBI taxonomy): Eukaryota > Metazoa > Arthropoda > Insecta > Lepidoptera > Papilionidae > Teinopalpus > Teinopalpus imperialis. The sequence continues at coordinate 39,784 of JAGSMU010000275.1, read as the reverse complement.
TGTCATCCCGCTGGGTCGTGGTATCGAATTCGATACGCAGTTTGTTGTTCGACACAGCTTGGATGCGTGCCGGTGCGTATGATGATTCGCGGTACGTGATGCTCTTCTTGAAGGCTTGTATCACCTCTTGCCTGGTCTTAGTCTCAGCCACCGTGCTCACGATGATGGCAGGCTTGGTCGCAGGTGGTGGTGCAGGCGTGGCAGAAGCTGTGGCGCCACCGCCCTGAGTCGCTGGAGTGCGGCCGGTCATTGCGGCCTGAGAGTATGACGTGGTGCGAGTCTGCTGGAGCTGCGCTGAGATCTGCCCCTTAAATTTGGCCATCTCGTCACGTACACAGGCCACGATGTCAGCCTTTAGGTTAGGTTAGGTTAGGTTAGGTTAGGCTAGGTTAGGTTAGGTTAGGCTAGGCTAGGTTAGGTTAGGTTAGGCTAGGTTAGGTTAGGTTAGGCCAGGCTAGGCCAGGCTAGGCCAGGCCAGGCTAGGCCAGGGTTAGGTTAGGCTAGGTTAGGCTAGGCCAGGCTAGGCCAGGCTAGGCTAGGTTAGGCTAGGCCAGGCTAGGCCAGGCTAGGCTAGGTTAGGTTAGTTAGGTTAGGTTAGGTTAGTTAGGTTAGGTTACAAAATCAGCACGAAAAACGAAGACATGAAAATTTTACAAATGGAATGAAATTACGTAATTATGAAACTAAAATAACTGATTACAACTAGACTAGAAATGGCCTAAATGCGGCGCAGGATGACTGTCTAACGATTACACTGAACAAATGCTACAACAAAACCAATTTGGAATGCTTAAGACTCTAATACACAAAGATATAGGTGGTTAGGTTAGGTTACAAAATCAGCACGAAAAACGAAGACATGAAAATTTTACAAATGGAATAAAATTACGTAATTATGAAACTAAAATAACTGATTACAACTAGACTAGAAATGGCCTAAATGCGGCGCAGGAAGACTGTCTAACGATTACACTGGAACAAATGCTACAACAAAACCAATTTGAATGCCTAAGACTCTAATACACAAAGATATAGGTGGTTAGGTTAGGTTACAAAATCAGCACGAAAAACGAAGACATGAAAATTTTACAAATGGAATGAAATTACGTAATTATGAAACTAAAATAACTGATTACAACTAGACTAGAAATGGCCTAAATGCGGCGCAGGAAGACTGTCTAACGATTACACTGAACAAATGCTACAACAAAACCAATTTGGAATGCCTAAGACTCTAATACACAAAGATATAGGTGGTTAGGGTTAGGCTAGGCCAGGCCAGGCCAGGCCAGGCTAGGCTAGGTTAGGCTAGGTTAGGTTAGGCTAGGCTAGGCCAGGCTAGGCTAGGTTAGGTTAGGTTAGGTTACAAAATCAGCACGAAAAACGAAGACATGAAAATTTTACAAATGGAATAAAATTACGTAATTATGAAACTAAAAATAACTGATTACAACTAGACTAGAAATGGCCTAAATGCGGCGCAGGATGACTGTCTAACGATTACACTGAACAAATGCTACAACAAAAAACCAATTTGGAATGCTTAAGACTCTAATGCACAAAGAAATAGGTGGTTAGGGTTAGGCTAGGTTAGGTTAGTTAGGTTAGGTTAGGTTAGGTTAGGTTAGGCTAGGTTAGGTTAGTTAGGTTAGGTTAGGCTAGGCCAGGCTAGGCTAGGCTAGGTTAGGTTAGGTTAGGTTAGGTTAGGTTAGGTTAGGTTAGGTTAGGTTAGGTTAGGTTAGGTTAGGTTAGGTTAGGTTAGGTTAGGTTAGGTTAGGTTAGGTTAGGTTAGGTTAGGTTAGGTTAGGTTAGGTTAGGTTAGGTTAGGTTAGGTTAGGTTAGTTAGGTTAGGTTAGGTTAGGTTAGGTTAGGTTAGGTTAGGTTAGGTTAGGTTAGGTTAGGTTAGGTTAGGTTAGGTTAGGTTAGGTTAGGTTAGGTTAGGTTAGGTTTTTTTTTTTTTTTTTTTCCTTAAGTTTATTGTTTCACTATATTTTATATTAGTTGCGCTATATTTTATTTAGTTTCGCAATGTGGTGAGAAGGTCAGCTTTCCGCTATTTGATACGGTTGCCGCCTTCTCACCATGTACTGCTGTATTAATTATTTTCGCAGAGTTTTTGATAAATATTTTTATATTTATATAAAATTTCTATTAAGGAAGTTACAATCAGTAACTACATTAACAGTCATTATAATTACTGACAATAACTTACTTACCAAATTCATATGGATATATACATGTTATAGAGTGTTATAAGTGATGTAAAATTTTATGGATGAAGTTAGGATGTAGTCAATTTCACAAAGTGTTTGTTTGGGATTGAATGTGATTATTTATCGATTTCAGGTTGTTAATTACGGATATTGAAAACTGTGAAAATGATTTTATTGCCGATTCTTTATTGATGAGGTCCATTAAGTTGTAGGGTGAGACTTGTACAGCTTTACATAGCTCCTCATGTTGATGCCGTTTGGCCGCAAATATAGGGCATTCCTGCAAAAGATGTTGAATCGTTTGGGCTGTGGAGTCGTCGCAGGGGCATCCCTCCTCATCGATTATATGAAAACGCTTCAAATAAGATTTATGAAATCCATGGCCTGTCAACACCTGAGTAAGCTGAAATGACCAGCCTGTCACTGCCAGCAATCGTTTGATATTCTCCAGGTTCGGTAGGAGAGAACGCGTATGTGAGCCCTGCTGAGAGTTGCTGTATCTTGCTTGCCAGGTGATTCGACCTTGTTTCCTAATAGCTCGCTTCACGTAGGACTTAGGGAAGCGGCAGTAATCGGGGGGCTTATGTAGTGAAGCCGCTGAGCCTGCAGCTGAGTCTGCCGCCTCGTTCCCGCCGATGCCTGCGTGTCCCTTGACCCAGGATATATATATTTTACATTTACTATGAAGTTGGTGTATGAGTGTGTGAATGTGTGTGACTATTGGATGTGTGTTGCTACGGGATTGGATGGCGTATACAGCGGCTTTTGAGTCTGTGAATATATGCATGTTTGTGTGATATTGATTATTTTCAGTTGCCCAGAGGCATGCTCGAAGAATTGAATACAGCCTGCCTGGAAAACTGAGCAAGAATTGTGTAGCTTGAATTTCTTAGTGATAAGTGTGTGGTTTTCAGGGTGGTGACGGTGAATGCGGCTCCAACTGAACCGTCTTCTAGTTTGCTGCCATCAGTGAAAGCCCGTAGGGCGGTCGGGCCGCTTGCATTATCGACGTCGGCTTGGTTGAAACAGAAGGCGGGTTCTATTGTGACTCTATGGATAGGGTGTAACAGTTTTGCAATAGGGTGGGAGTTTCGTATTTGATATCATCTGGTAGGAAATCAGTAGTCTCGGTGAGTTTGGTGGTCTCTAAGCTGTGCACCTCTCTGACTTTCAGGTCAAGAGGTACAAACTGAGCGAGAGCAATTGCAGCTGTCGTAGATACAGTGCGGAAGCCTTTTATGGCTCTGATGGCAAATCCGCGTTGCAGTTTGGCTAATGCCCTCTTGATATACTGTTTCCCCGCTATATGTCCCCATACCCCGGCCGCATAGGTGACAATTGGTTCTATGACGTGGAGGTAAATGGTTCTAATGTTTTCCGGGTGAACGCCCCAAGTGGGTCTGGTGAACAAACATAACCTATTGAAGATGCGAGTGGCTTTATCTGTGATATATTGTACGTGCTTTTTGAATAGTAGTCTTTCGTCTATTATGACCCCTAAAAGTTTGATGTGCGGTTCAAAGCTGAGTTGTACATTGTTGAAACTTATTGCGGCCTTCTTAGCCCTAGGCGTGAAAGCTATGAGCTGGGTCTTGGCTGGGCTAAAAGTTAACTTTACCCCATTTCCCCACTCCATTATAACTTTCAGAGCCTTGTTGGCGGTTTCCTGGAGTACGTGTATGTCTTTTGTATGCACTATGAGTAACACGTCATCAGCGAAAGCCTGAAGGTGGCAGCCGTCTGGTAGGCGCATGTTCAGAAGCTCGTCCAGTATTATATTCCACATAATGGGACCGCAAGTGGAGCCCTGAATGCAGCCTCTGGTCAAAATCTTTTCGACTCTGTGACCACCATAGTCAAGGACCGCTTTCCTATCCCGGACATAACTATGGATGAGACCGAGGATGTTTCTAGCACAGCCGATGCGTCTAAGTCCGTCAAAAGGGCTGGCCACCATGCGTTGTCAAACGCTGCCTTTATATCTAGCGAGATCGCGATTGCTAGTTCCCCATTGCCCTTGGCAGTGTCAACTACCTGCAAAGCCGTGGAGATGGCAGCAGTGGTGTTGGTCTGTTCCCTAAACTGAATTGACGGGGTTGAGCATGCCGGCAGCGGAAGAGGCGTGAGTGACCCTACTGATCATCAGCTTCTCCAGCAGCTTGCCAAACACTGGGAGCAGTCCTGTGGGGTGGTCGCCTACATCCCACAGATGTAGGCGAGCTGTAATCGGCTTTACCGGGCTTGGGGATGATTTTCACATAGGCCTGCTTCCACTGCCTGGGGAAATGCTGCAGTTCAAGGCATCTATTGAGAACGTCAGTTTTACGATGTAATACGAGTGTGTAATACGAGGAAGAAGCGGGTGCAGATATCTGACGTGAGGCCGTCCATATCCGGTGCATTCTTGGGGTTCATGTTTTTTTTTTTTTTAAGAAGTTCCAGGACTTCTTCTGCGATAAACGGAGGCTCGTTGGGTTCTCAGTTTGTAGTCTTAGTGACCAATGTTTAGGACAATCATCGGCGGTGTCATCGGGATAGAAATGGTGAATTAAGGCTATCTGTAAGGAGTCGTTTGTGAAATCGTTTCCGATTTTAATTGTGCATGGAGGTTTTTTGAGATTAGGTTCCTTAAGGAATCTGTTTGTGAGTGACCATACATTTTCTTTGATTTGAAGTTTGCAAAAGTTCCGAAAATCGGCCGTGGAAGCTTGTTTTAGCCTTGAGCGTAAATGAGACGTTTGCTGTGGAGCTCGTTGGCAATGCTATTGATGTCGGTGTCGGTGTCGGTGTATGGTTGACGTCTGGCTGCGTGGAGACTGCGGTGAAGAGCGATAACCTCCCTCTTACGGGCCTCCAGATCGTCTGTCCACCAGGGTGGCTTGTATGGTCCCCACTACTTTGGTCGGCATGGAATCCTCGCATGCCAGATGAATGATATGTGTGATTTGGTCGATGAGCTCTTCCAGACCGCAGTGATCGAGGTCTGCGATTACTGCGTCGTTGATGTCAGAGCGGGCCATGTGAGTCAAGAGAGAGGACCTGAACGCTGCCCAGTTTGCTTTATGGCTCTTGTACTTGAAAGTGGATATGTTGGTATTGTTGTTGTCGATTAGATTTCTATTGAGATTTATGCGGAATTCAATGGCGTTATGCTGTGAAATTGGGCAAGCGTCCAAATTCACTCTCCAGTCGACAATATCGTCAATTACAGAGGCTGAGGCCATGGTCAGATCTATGATGGAGGAACGCACGCGTCCGTGGGTGACCGTCTCGAAGGTAGGGGTGTTACCCATGTTGCAAATGAAAAGATTATGACCGTTTATCATGTCTGCTAGTGTCTCTCCTCGTGTATTGGGACGCGCGCTGCCCCAAGCAGGGTGCCATCCATTAAGATCTCCCCCCAGGATGCATCGGGAGGTGCTATTCTCCGCAAAAAATGTGTCCGCTCGAACCAGGGCGTTCGAGGGATCAGCATCGGGCTCTATGTAGATGGAGGCCAGGAAGAGAGTTAACGCCCCGACGGTTACCCGAGCTGCTGCCAGGTTGGTATTAGAGTATTGGGCGAGGCCCAGTACTTTTATATTGGTCGCCGCTTCCTTCACCATTATACAGCATTTCACCCTATCAACGTTGCTGGGGAATTGGTGGATGTGTATACCATTGATGTTCTTGACATTCAAGTTCGTGCCAACATAAGGTTCGGAGATGAGAGCGATGGAGTGGTCGCTTTCCATGAAAAGCGAGTAAACTCCAACAAGGCGCCTTTGGACCTATCTAAGTTGCATTGATAATGCCGATTGTTTTAATAGTATCCATAATCGGTCTTAGAGGTTACTCGCTTCTTCATGTGTAGGACCACAGGGCAGTTGGGTGTGGTTGCTGTGTGTGCTGTGCAGTTGTCAGTCTGGTGTTTAATATTATTTGCTGAACAATTGAAGCATTTGGGTGGCTTGTTATCCTTTTTGGACTGGCACTCAGCGGCGGTATGCTTTTCGCCCGCGCAGTGTGCGCAGTGTTGCTTCTCACTGTTCGGGCAGCGGGCTTTGGTGTGACCAAACTGTAGGCACCCATAGCACTGCAGGAATGGTGAGAAATCGTCGCAGTGGACTCTTTGGTGGTCTATTCTTACTCTGCCCATTGAAGAAGCAGTCCGCCATAGTCCGGGGGCCACAATGAACGCAGCATTGTACAGTTTGCTGTTCCGATTGTTTCGTTTAAAGCGTAGGGCTATGTCTTTATTTGTATATTCGCTAAGTTCCGGGTTTTGATTAAGAATGATGTTCACGAGTTCCTCGCTCGGTGTGTCGACTGAGATGCCCTTCAAGATGATCATGGGCTTGAGCGTGTGCGCCCTCTCAGCCGACACCCGCGAATTGTTAGATGAGGCCAATCGGGTGAGTGCATCATCGCGGTCTCGAACGGTGTCAAACTCGATCCTTAGTTTATGATTAGAAATTGGAGTGATTCTAGAGGGTGCGTATGTGGATTTTTTAAAAGAAATGCTTTGGCGAAAGGCCTCAAAAGACTGCTCCTTTGTGGTTACAGACGTTTTGGGTGTCACTATAATGGCGGGTCGCGGGTGGTCGCTGCAACTTGGAGACAGTGCTCGGTGGATTTTGCCACTGGGGGCGTCGGGACGGGTAAACTTGCCTTTGAGCGTAGGTGGAATTCGCCCTACATCTCCGGTAATCACTGATGCAGACTGTTGAGAGGCGGGTCTAACGCTCTGGGTGAGAACAGTGTGAAACTTCGCTATTTCCTCTTTAATACAGCTCTGTACTTTGCTGCAGATGCCTCTAGGGGATGGTTGTTGTGTCCATAGTTTGAGTTGCACCTGGAGTGCAGCGCCCAAAGGCCAGGGTAGCCCTTAAAGCTTCTTCGGCCGACGAAATAATCAGCCGTTTATGCGCTGCAGTTACGCTCTTTCCTGCGCGGACGGCGCCGACGATTGTTTCAGTGAGGCTGCTCATCACCTGGTGAGAGACGAGTAGTCCACGACTTGGTCAGCACCGAGCGGTGGTGCAAGGACAGGTGCCACCATAGGTGCCGGCTTGATGGCTGTTTGGGAGTTGTGTTGGCTTCATTTGACTCCGAATTCTGCGTGTCGCGCATCGTTAACAGTTGCGGAGTCTTCATTCGTTTCTTCCGGGTTGCGGACAGGAAGCCGTGCGAACGGCATCTTGTAAGATAAAATTTTTAATAGAGCTGATTTTGTGGCTGAGTTGAAAATCCACCTAAGCAATGAAAACTGGGAGGGTGGGCGGGCGATTTTTTCCTAATTCTGTTTGTTTCTCTTACAGGTTTTGCCTGATTCGATGGTTGTGGACCGGGACTGACCGGCCGAGAGCAAAACAGCCCGAAATAGAAGAAACAAAAATTTTTAAATTTAGATTAGAATTACGTAAGTATAAAATTTAAAGGTAACTGATAATAACTATAAATGGCCTGAATGCGGCACAAGAACGATGTCTAATGATTAGACTACACTAGTACTACAAGAAAAAACAATTTTGACATGCTATAGACTGGATAACGCGAAGATATAGGCGAATTCCTATAAAACAGGGCCTCACCACTATACCTCGGTTTCAAAGAAAAAGTGGATTTTTTCCTAATTCTGTTTGTTTCTCTTACAGGTTTTGCCTGATTCGATGGTTGTGGACTGGGACTGACCGGCCGAGAGCAAAACAGCCCGAAATAGGAAGAAACAAAAATTTTTAAATTTAGATTAGAATTACGTAAGCATAAAATTTAAAGGTAACTGATAATAACTATAAATGGCCTGAATGCGGCACAAGAACGATGTCTAATGATTAGACTACACTAGTACTACAAGAAAAACAATTTTGACATGCTATAGACTGATAACGCGAAGATATAGGCGAATTCCTATAAAACAGGGCCTCACCACTATACCTCGGTTTCAAAGAAAAAGTGGATTTTTTCCTAATTCTGTTTGTTTCTCTTACAGGTTTTGCCTGATTCGATGGTTGTGGACTGGGACTGACCGGCCGAGAGCAAAACAGCCCGAAATAGGAAGAAACAAAAATTTTTAAATTTAGATTAGAATTACGTAAGCATAAAATTTAAAGGTAACTGATAATAACTATAAATGGCCTGAATGCGGCACAAGAACGATGTCTAATGATTAGACTACACTAGTACTACAAGAAAAAACAATTTTGACATGCTATAGACTGGATAACGCGAAGATATAGGCGAATTCCTATAAAACAGGGCCTCACCACTATACCTCGGTTTCAAAGAAAAAGTGGATTTTTTCCTAATTCTGTTTGTTTCTCTTACAGGTTTTGCCTGATTCGATGGTTGTGGACTGACCGACCGGCCGAGAGCAAAACAGCCCGAAATAGGAAGAAACAAAAATTTTTAAATTTAGATTAGAATTACGTAAGTATAAAATTTAAAGGTAACTGATAATAACTATAAATGGCCTGAATGCGGCACAAGAACGATGTCTAATGATTAGACTACACTAGTACTACAAGAAAAAACAATTTTGACATGCTATAGACTGGATAACGCGAAGATATAGGCGAATTCCTATAAAACAGGGCCTCACCACTATACCTCGGTTTCAAAGAAAAAGTGGATTTTTTCCTAATTCTGTTTGTTTCTCTTACAGGTTTTGCCTGATTCGATGGTTGTGGACCGGGACTGACCGGCCGAGAGCAAAAACAGCCCGAAATAGGAAGAAACAAAAATTTTTAAATTTAGATTAGAATTACGTAAGCATAAAATTTAAAGGTAACTGATAATAACTATAAATGGCCTGAATGCGGCACAAGAACGATGTCTAATGATTAGACTACACTAGTACTACAAGAAAAACAATTTTGACATGCTATAGACTGGATAACGCGAAGATATAGGCGAATTCTATAAAACAGGGCCTCACCACTATACCTCGGTTTCAAAGAAAAGTGGATTTTTCCTAATTCTGTTTGTTTCTCTTACAGGTTTTGCCTGATCTGATGGTTGTGGACCGGGACTGACCGGCCGAGAGCAAAACAGCCCGAAATAGGAAGAAACAAAAATTTTTAAATTTAGATTAGAATTACGTAAGCATAAAATTTAAAGGTAACTGATAATAACTATAAATGGCCTGAATGCGGCACAAGAACGATGTCTAATGATTAGACTACACTAGTACTACAAGAAAAAACAATTTTGACATGCTATAGACTGGATAACGCGAAGATATAGGCGAATTCCTATAAAACAGGGCCTCACCACTATACCTCGGTTTCAAAGAAAAGTGGATTTTTCCTAATTCTGTTTGTTTCTCTTACAGGTTTTGCCTGATTCGATGGTTGTGGACCGGGACTGACCGGCCGAGAGCAAAAACAGCCCGAAATAGGAAGAAACAAAAATTTTTAAATTTAGATTAGAATTACGTAAGCATAAAATTTAAAGGTAACTGATAATAACTATAAATGGCCTGAATGCGGCACAAGAACGATGTCTAATGATTAGACTACACTAGTACTACAAGAAAAAACAATTTTGACATGCTATAGACTGGATAACGCGAAGATATAGGCGAATTCCTATAAAACAGGGCCTCACCACTATACCTCGGTTTCAAAGAAAAAGTGGATTTTTTCCTAATTCTGTTTGTTTCTCTTACAGGTTTTGCCTGATTCGATGGTTGTGGACCGGGACTGACCGGCCGAGAGCAAAAACAGCCCGAAATAGGAAGAAACAAAAATTTTTAAATTTAGATTAGAATTACGTAAGTATAAAATTTAAAGGTAACTGATAATAACTATAAATGGCCTGAATGCGGCACAAGAACGATGTCTAATGATTAGACTACACTAGTACTACAAGAAAAAACAATTTTGACATGCTATAGACTGGATAACGCGAAGATATAGGCGGTTAGGTTAGGTTAGGTTGGGTTAGGTTAGGTTAGGTTAGGTTAGGTTAGGTTAGGCTAGGCTAGGCCAGGCCAGGCTAGGCTAGGCTAGGCTAGGCTAGGTTAGGCTAGGCTAGGTTAGGTTAGGTTAGGTTAGGCTAGGTTAGGTTAGGTCAGGGTTAGGTTAGTTAGGTTAGGTTAGGTTAGGCTAGGTTAGGTTAGGCCAGGCTAGGTCAGGCTAGGCTAGGCTAGGCTAGGCTAGGTTGTGCCAGGCCAGGCCAGGGTTAGGTTAGGTTAGGTTGAAGCTAGGCTAGGCTAGGTTAGGCCAGGGTTAGGCCAGGTTAGGTTAGGTTGTGGCTAGGTTAGGTTAGGCTAGGCTAGGCTAGGTCAGGCTAGGTTAGGCTAGGTTGTGGCCAGGGTTAGGCCAGGCCAGGGTTAGGCCAGGTTAGGTTGAAATAGGCTAGGTTAGGTTGAAATAGGCTAGGTTAGGCCAGGTTAGGCCAGGCTAGGTTAGGCCAGGTTAGGTTGAAATAGGCTAGGTTAGGCTAGGTTGTGTCAGGCCAGGCCAGGCTAGGTTGTGGCCAGGCTAGGTCAGGTTAGGCTAGGCCAGGCTAGGCTAGGTTAGGCCAGGCTAGGCCAGGCTAGGCTAGGTTAGGCTAGGTTGAAGCCAGGCCAGGCCAGGTCAGGCCAGGCCAGGTTAGGTTGAAGCCAGGCTAGGTTGTGGCCAGGTTGTGGCCAGGCCAGGGTTAGGCTAGGCTTAGGTTAGGTTAGGTTGAAGCCAGGCCAGGCTTCAGGCCAGGCCAGGCTAGGTTAGGCTAGGTTAGGTTGTATTAGGCTAGGCTAGGCCAGGCCAGGCTAGGCCAGGGTTAGGCCAGGTTGTGGCCAGGCCAGGCCAGCCAGGCCAGGCTCAGGCCAGGCCAGGTTGTGGGTTAGGTTAGGTTGAAATAGGCTAGGTTAGGCCAGGTTGTGGCCAGGTTAGGCCAGGTTAGGCCAGGTTAGGTTGAAGTTAGGTTAGGCCAGGCTAGGCCAGGTTAGGCCAGGTTAGGTTAGGTTAGGCTAGGTTAGGCTAGGTTAGGTTAGGTTGTGGCTAGGTTAGGCTAGGTTAGGTTTTTGTGACCCCTGTTTTGGGGTCTCGCCGGTCCTGCTGATGTTTATCATTCAGCAATTTTAATTCAATGGGATGAACTCTGGGAAAATAAGTTTTTCAGTGGTTTTGGTATTATTATTTTTTTCGTCTTCGGCTCGGCTCAGATATTTTTACATAAGTTACATTGATAGGTAACACAAGATACATTAATTACATAAAACGAGATCGATTGAATGAGTTGAAGTGAATTGAATTGCAAGTTGGTACATATAATAGATAAATTTGATCTTTGGGTTTTCGTGTCTGTCTGTTCCTCGCAGGAACCGGCAGCAGTACCCGCGATCATTACAAACATTAAATTGCATTTACAATGTGATATGCATTATTAATTATTATATTAAAATATGAGAGTTATTATTTAATTGCTTATTTTATTAATTATTATATTTAATTTGTAATCATTATTTATTGATACAATACGTGAATCATATATTTATGTGAATGGAAGTTATGTCAAGTTGATATAATTTGTTTTAATGAATATTAAATATTAAAATTACTAATTGAATGTTGTATAGTTTGGGCAATTTTACTCTATTTTGTCAATATTTAGGATTGCTACTAGGCTACAGTAGAGCCGTTTGCCCTTGCCGCCAGGCGCATGATTTTTTGGCAGTACTCAAAGAATGTGTCCCTGCATTCGTCGCTCTGCACGATCCCCGCAATGTTGTCCCTGGTGATTGTCCGATCGATTTTGTGTTCGCAATTATGGCGATGTAGAGCGAATCTGGGGCACTCTACGAGGATATGTTCGATTGTTTCTATACTCGTGTTATCGCATGCACAGAATGGATCGGAAGCAATTCCAAATTTGTGCAAATAGTACCTTATGCCGCCGTGTCCGGTCAGATACTGGGATCGGACATTGGAGTGATCAGCGCCCCTGAGGATTTTATGTGCTATTTGGATGTCCTTAAAAAACGTTTTTATAGAGCCTGTGGGGGTATACTTATTGTAGCGGTCTTGCCACGTTATTAATGTGTCTCTCCGAATGATCCGCTTTGCGAAAGAGAGTGAAAACTTATCATACGAGGGAGACTCTTTCGATTTAGTCGCTGCCCTCTTAGCGAGCTCGTCTGCTCTTTCATTTCCTGGGAAGCCGGTGTGCGCCTTAATCCAGGCCAAACTTATGTTAAGACCCTTGCCTTCCATCTCCTTTATGAGTTTGCGCGAATCGGCTGCCAGGGATGGAGGGACGCCGGATTACACACGCTCTGATGGCCGACTTGGAGTCGCTCAAGAGAGTGACATCGGTGTTTGTCTTTGTCCTCCTGCGATGACCTCGAGCGCCCTTCTGATGGCCGCTAGTTCTGCTTGGTATACGCTGCAGTAACTCTAGTTTAAGCGTTGTTTTAAAAGTTTCCCTGTCTCCTCTCCAGAAGGAGACCGCCGCCCCGACCTTTCCGTCCAACTTGCTTCCGTCCGTGTAGACGAGGGTTTGATCCTGGTGCAATCTTTTTATGTCGTCCGTGGTGCTAACTTCTGTAAATTTGCGCGTCTTTCGGCGTGCCGGGTGAGGAAGTTGCGATGGACATGTCCTTCGTTCCAGTACCCTTCCTGGAAGGCCTGGGAGCTGTTTGCCTCTTTTTACCTCGTAGATTTGATGTTGTTCCTTGGCTCTGAGGTCTAGCGGCAAAATATCTGCCAGAACCGCCGATGCTATGGTTGAGGTTGTCCTATGGGCCTTTGCAATGCGAATTGCGAAGCTCCTGGTGATGCTGTCAAGCTGTCGGCGGGTCTGTCTCCTATCCTTTGCCTCAGCCCAGACATTTGCCGCGTATAGGATGGTTGGTTCTACTACCGTTGTGTAAATAGTTCGGAGGATACAGCTGTTGAGCCCCCAACCTGCGCTCGCCGCCCTTGAGACAGATTTGTAGATGTTTGCTGCCTTTTTATACCTGTCGGAGATGTGCTCGCCAAAGTTCAGGTTTGAGTCTATGATGAGACCCAGAACTTTCAGGCTACCAGTAAGAGGAATCTCGGTTCCCTGGAATACCACCTTGGCTTTTGGTATTTCAGTCGCTTGGTGACGAGAATTGCTTGGTCTTATGGGCGGCAAAGCGCATTTTGTGGGCCCTACCCCAGTTTGATATTACTACGAAGGCCTCTGAGAGGGCTGATTCAGCTTCTCCGTGCTTGCCTCCGCCGCGACAATTAGTATGTCATCGGCGAAGGCCTGCACGTGTGCTTTGAGGTTTTCCGACGCCTGCAACAGTGGGTCAAGCTGCACATTCCAGAGGACCGGTCCGCAGGTGGATCCTTGGATACACCCTTGTCGGTGTTCTTGTGGGCTCGAGCTCCTGCGTATCGTAATTCCACTGTTCTATCCGAGAGATAGCTGCGCACCAGTCCAAGGGTTTCGGGGTCGATGTGTCTTTTGGCCAGTTGGTTGAAGACGGCCGGCCACCAAGCGTTGTCGAACGCCCCCTCGATGTCCAGAGACACGACCGCGATCAATTTGTGATCCCTAAGGCCCGCCTTGATCACGGTCATGGCATCGTAGAGGGCGTCCTCCGTGCTTCTCTGTGCTCTGAAACCGTATTGCCTTGGGCTGAGTGCGCAGCTATTCCCGAGTGTCCATACAACTCTGTTAGTGAACAATTTTTCGAGGATCTTTCCCAAGACCGGGAGTAAGCCGATTGGTCTGAATGACTTCGGTGTTGTATAATCCGTTTTTCCTGGTTTTGGGATTACTTTTATTATTGCTTTTTTCCACGGTCTTGGGAAGCACCCTATCCTTAGGCAGGCATTGTACAATGCCACCATAATTCCTGGTTCAGCCCAGAAGAAATTCGTGCACACGTCCGATGTGAATCCGTCCTCTCCCGGTGCCTTTTTTGGGTTCATGTTGGCTAGTACGCATAGGACTTCTTCGCCATTGAAGGGTTCAGTATTATTCCCAGATTGTAAGGAGATTGTTCTGAAGATCTCATCGGATGTGGCCCTGGCGGCAATGTGATCAGGTTCGTCAGTTTCCTTGAGGTCTACTGGGAAAAATGTGTCTACGAGAAGGGCAGCCGAGCCCTCTGGTGAGAGCATGATGCCAGTTTGGGGGTCAATGAGTTGCTCGTCATCTTTTTTTTCCCCGCTGATTTTGAGCACTCGGTAGACTCGCTCCCACATACTCTCTTTCTGGCTTGCACAGAAATTCTTCCAGCCTCCGTGATTGCCGATTGTATTTGCAGTTTGTATGTTTCTTTGCTTGAAGGTACTCGGCAATCACGAAGGGTCTTCTGCGCGCGTTTGCGCCACTGATCCTCCTCCGTAGTCTAGTCACTAACCTCTTCTGTTTGGCTAGGTCCCGATTCCACCAGTGCGATTTAGTTCTTGTGTTCTGTTGATCCTGGGGATGGATGCCTCGCAGGAGAGGCTGATGGCTTCTGTGGCTCGTGTCACAGCGGTTTCCAGTTGATCCTCCCGGGTAATGTTGTCCACATGGTTTTCAGTTATGCCTCTGTTTCTTAGTTCTCCGGACAGGGTCTGTCTGAATTTGTTCCAGTTTGCACGCTTGGTGTTGTAGATCCTCGTTGTTGGTTTGGGTTTACTTGAGGGATTACGGTCCAGTGTTAGTTGGAAGCTTATTGACGGTGGTCGGAAAGGCAGCCCACATCCGGATCGACTCGCCAGTGATATATGCTGGGAAGCAGATCAGCCGATACCGCGGTAACGTCCACGTTACTGGAATATGTTTTCCCGCCTCGTATAGTGTGAAAGGTGGGTGTAGAACCTTGTTAAGGACTGAGAGTCCCCTGTGTGCCAGAAAGTTCACCATGGCTGTTCCTCGAGTCTTCCGATGGGCTTCCCACCAGGGACTCTTGGCGTTTAGGTCTCCTGCCAGTATTAACGTTTTAGTTTCGAGTTTGTTGATGCATTGGTTGAGCGTGCGGATGTCTTCCTCGATATCTTTATTCCCTTCAAGGTAGGCGCTAATCACTCCAATGTCTGTGTTGTGAATATGTATTTTGACGGCTACTATATTGCTAGTTATAATGGTTTGGTTGCGCGTGATTTGATGGATCTGTGCAGCACGACCACTGCAGATTTAACGGGTCCCGGGCCCGTAGAGTTTTGTATGACGTTGGCGGCACAGGACAAACGGCCCCTGCTACCTACGTAGGGTTCCTGAAGTAGCAAGATTGCTATGTTGTCTCTGGCTGCCGTCGCTATGAGGTCTTTGTGGCAGCGAAGCCCCTGCCTAGGTTTGCTTGAATCACTCTCAGATTAGCCTGTGAGTTTCCAGTGTCGTTGCCTTTAGCAATATTGAACTCTGACCGTGCCAAGCGGTCCCACTTCCTCCAGTGGTCGCACTCACTGCTGTATGCTGGTGCGTTGTGTTGGTCGTTCGCCCTGAGTTGGTGCAGTTAGCGCACCTTGAGGTTGTGAGCGCCCGGAGCAATCTCTAGTGTCATGAGTTTCAGCACAGTACCCACACACAATTTTGCTCTGGCAGGTGCGTGCTAGATGGCCGAATCCCATGCACCTAAAACACTGCACGATCGGAGACTGGTCGACAGCAGTGATCATCTGATACCCTACTCGGATCCTGTTATTTATCAGCGCTTTCCACAGTTTGGGGTCCGTTTCTAGAACTGCGTTAGTGAGGGTGTCATTTCGGCCCTTGGTCCGCCTTAGCACTCTCATCGCTCTGTTCTCCGCCGGTACCTCTTTCAGGAGGTTGGTGTTCTGTCTCAGGATGGTGTCAGTGAGCTGCGAGTCACTCAGATCCCTTTATTAATCCTGCTAGACGGATCTGTGGGGATTTATTCTGAGATGTTTTGCGGAGAGTGTCTGGTCGAATTGGGTGAGGGCGTCGCTAAAGGATGTTCGTTCCTCTGCCGTCTCGCAGCTCACTATGACCCGCTGATCTCTTGCCTTTCGGATACCGGTAACACCTATGCCTCTGTTGACCACGTCGACTCCTGACTTTATTTTCACAATGTCCTCGCTGGAGTGGCGAGGATCTATAGATTCAATAATAAGGTTATACCTCGGCGTCGGTGGTTCGATGGCTTTAGTTGTTCGAGGTTTCTTATCTTCGTTCGTTTGCGATCTACTAGCTGCCATTGGTTTTCTTTCTTCTGTGTCCCTGTCCGTGACAGCTTCCACAGCTGATTTTATTGGGGCAATTAGGTCTGTCAGCTGCTGCCTAGTCTCCGATAGTGCTATTTCGATGCCGACTCCCGCGGCCCCCTGTTGTAGGTTCGGCGCTATGCATTGTAAGTCCTTGAGCTCGCTCATGTCCTTCTTAGCTTCTCTCAGACTGCTAAGTAACGGCTTAAGGGAGTCTCGCAAGTCCTGTTGTAACTCTGCCCTGGTGAGAGTGGGGTTCTGTGATGCAGCAGTTTTTGCCTCACGCGTCTCGAGTAGGTCTCTGATGTCTTTAATTTCTCTTCGAATTTCACTGAGAGCTGGTTCGACGTTGTTTGGTGTGTCATTGCGTGGTGGGGATTCGGTTGTGAATTTTACGCTTTTGATGTTCCCCTCGTCGTGCCATCGTTCAAGATCGACTCTAATTCCACGGAGTTGTTCCTCAACAGTGCTCATTTTCCTGCTAAGTGAGTCTAGTTGTTCTTTATTGTGTGCCGTGTTTGGTTCGCTTCCTAGTTTTTCCTCCTTAGAAGGTGCAGACAGTGAGCGGGAGGACAGTTTTTTAAGGTCCTTGTAAATGACCGCAATGTTTTAATGGGATCGTCCAGCTCGAAGTTGAGCCAGGTCTTTATGTCTTCTGCTATCCTGTAGGTGCTTGACATGGTATCCTGCGCAGCCTTTAGTCTGCTTGTGCTCTCTGCCTGCAGTTCTTGGATAGTCCGGGTGTGCGCCCTCTCGCAGCGTATCAGCTCCTTGGCCGCTCTGGTGCGTTCCTGCTCGAGTGCCACCCTATGCCTAGATCTGGAGTCTGAAAGAGATAGCGTGATTTCATATAGCGCTTGTAGGCACTCGTGAACTTCGGCCTTGTTTTCGCGCTTCATGTTTCCGGCCTTCTAGAGCTTCTTTTCCCGCCTGCAGTTCTGGATAGTCCGGGTGTGCGCCCTCTCGCAGCGTATCAGCTCCTTGGCCGCTCTGGTGCGTTCCTGCTCGAGTGCCACCCTATGCCTAGATCTGGAGTCTGAAAGAGATAGCGTGATTTCATATAGCGCTTGTAGGCACTCGTGAACTTCGGCCTTGTTTTCGCGCTTCATGTTTCCGGCCTTCTAGAGCTTCTTTTCCCGCCTGCAGTAACTCATTGGCGCGAATAGTAGCCAGATCCATGGAGACACCAGTCCGCTTACCAGATGGGGGTAGGATGCTCATTCTGCCGCTTACGATGCTGTCTGCGTCGGACCATTCATCCTCTGTTCTGCTTTCTACAGGTGTTCCCTCAAGCTCGGGTCCCTGAGATCTGTTTGCCTCCGAGTTCGAGCCTTCAGCTGGGGTGAGATAATCTGATTGCGTTCCGGTTTCTTGTGCGCCCTCATGATAGCTGTCTTCCGAGACATGCGCCCTCCTGTAAGGAGGCGGGGGCCTTCCTTTGTTTTGCTGGAGGGACGGCTTTGAGGGACGAAGCGCGTATCGCTGCTCTACTTTCTGACATCGTTTGTTCTGTTTATTTGGGGGGGGGGGGACGTCCAATCAAGACCCCAGGAGTTCCAAGAGTAGGCTTTTTGATCGTTTGTCCCTTCCACGCAGAAAAATTTTAAGATATTAGAAGGATAAAAAAGTTTTCTTTGTTTAGAAAGCTTTTTATCGTCCCTGACACTGTTATGTTGCTTTGCTTATAATACTATAACTTTTTAGTCTTTTACTTTAGCGATCTGAGATTTTACGTGCACTTATTCTATTATATTGTCCTACTATTAGATATGATTAAGTCCTAGGTTTCCTAACAACTAGTACCTCAAAATAAGGTATTAAGTTGTGCTCCTGAATTAATTAGATAGCAAAAGCGCCTGTTCTGCCTACCCGGGATATCTGATAAGCACCTTAATAGTCCCACGAGGAGGGTCTTTAGCTGTTTAACACTTATGTATATAAATAGTTCGATAATATTAAAAAAAAAAAGTTTTCTTTGTTTAGTAACTTTTTATCGATTCTGCCACGGTTTTGCACTACTTATTAGTCTATATTCTATTTATTCTTAGGTTTAGAGTTCTGAGTCTTTGCATGCACTTATTCTATTAATTTGTCCATCTAATAGCTATAACTTATCACTAGGTTCCTTAATAACTAGTCCCTTAAATTTTGGTGCAAAGTTATGTTTTAATGTTTAGCGAGTTATGAAATGCACGATTTTTCTTTGTTACAGCTTTGCGGCTTGCCCTGGGCTATTGCTGCATCAGATGTTGCAGTCGCGCACCCGTTTGCACTCTTTGATCACCAAATTAGGATATATGACCAGAAACTTCGCTTTTAACGATGGTAAGTTTTTTGTAAATTTCTTAGCCGTCTACCCGAGTTCTGTGAGGAACCAGCTTCACCAGTTTATGTTTAATGTCACTTTTTTGACCAGCACAATACCCTAAGTCAAGATTTACTTCAAATGGTACACACACAAAAAAGTCGAAAATAGGTTTCAAATTACGTAAAGCACGTGGCTTTTTTACGACTTGTTCCACTATAATGCTTATAACTTTTTAACTATTTGACCGATTGTTCTGCAATTTTGCAGGATTGTTTTCGGGGATATTGTCGATATAATTGAATAATAAAATTAATATGTTATCACTTTAATTTTTCTTCTGGGGTGTCCCGAAGTTAACGTTCACACTCACCCGATATAAAATGTCTGTAAATTCCACAATTTTTGCGTCACGATGTTGTTTTTTGGTTCTAGAGGGAGCTGGAGAGGGGTTCTATCAGCACCAATGCTCAGATTCGTCCGCGAGGTCCCGGATTCAAAGTTGACTGCGCCCCGAATTTTCTTCTTTCCTTAATATCTTCTTTTCCCTTTACAGGAAAAATCCAATATTTGGCACGAAGCAGCGCCTTGATACCCTCTACGTGAATAACCAAAAACGCAGGGGGGTTATGGCGACTAAACTCACGGCGTTTGCACTTTTATGTTCCAGACCCGGGGTAAGTTGCGTTTTTATTAGTGTTTTTTGTCCGTTTTAAAATGTTTCTTTCAGATTTTCGTAAAACAAATTACACTACACTGTTCTACGCGTTTGTCCGCAACTTTTGGTGTATAACACGAAAAAATTCGTTCACTTTAAATATTTTTGCTAGTTTTAAGCGCGGAGCGATTTTAAAAACGATGCGCACGGCTCGAGCGTCGGCGGAAGACTGGGGTTAGGTTAGGTTAGGTTAGGTTAGGTTAGGTTAGGTTAGGTTAGGTTAGGTTAGGTTAGGTTAGGTTAGGTTAGGTTAGGTTAGGTTAGGTTAGGTTAGGTTGGGGTGCCACGTCAGAAAACCTCCTCGAGTGCCTGTCGTTGAATTTCCCTTTGATACTATTGTATCCGGGGGAAAGGCAACAAAATGAGGGTGCGCATTGGGAACTGGTGACGATATATCGTTTCCAGTGCCTAATGCTCATAGTGGAGGACGGGCTCGGTGTGCGTTTTACTGCCGCCGGGCACTCAACCGTCGAGCGTTAGGGAGGTTGCATTTCTCCTTGATCAAAGTATCCGGGGAAAGGCAACAAATGATGGTGGGTATTGGGAACTGGTGACGATACGTCGTCCTCAGTGCCCAATGCGCGGGTGGAGGTTGCATTTCTCCTTGATCAATGTATCCGGGGGAAAGGCAACAAAATGAGGGTGTGCATTGGGAACTGGTGGCGATACGTCGTTGGCAGTGCCTAATGCTCATAGTGGAGGACGGGCTCGGTGTGCGTTTTACTGCCGCCGGGCACTCAACCGTCGAGCGTTAGGGAGGTTGCATTTCTCCTTGATTTCTGAATCCGGGGGAAAGGCAACAAATGATGGTGGGTATTGGGAACTGGCGACGATATATCGTTTCCAGTGCCTAATGCTCATAGTGGAGGGACGGGCTCGGTGTGCGTTTTTACTGCCGCCGGGCACTCAACCGTCGAGCGTTAGGGAGGTTGCATTTCTCCTTGATCAAAGTATCCGGGGAAAGGCAACAAATGATGGTGGGTATTGGGAACTGGTGACGATACGTCGTCCTCAGTGCCCAATGTGCGGGTGGAGGTTGAATTTCTCTTTGATTTCTGTATCCGGGGGAAAGGCAACAAAAAGAGGGTGTGCATTGGGAACTGGTGGCGATACGTCGCCCTCAGTGCCCAATGCGCGGGTGGAGGTTGCATTTCTCCTTGATCAAAGTATCCGGGGGAAAGGCAACAAAATGAGGGTGCGCATTGGGAACTGGTGCCGATACGTCGTTGTCAGTGCCCAATGTGCGGGTGGAGGTTGCATTTCTCCTTGATTTCTGAATCCGGGGAAAGGCAACAAATGAGGGTGCGCATTGGGAACTGGTGACGATACGTCGTTCTCAGTGCCCAATGCGCGGGTGGAGGTTGCATTTCTCCTTGATCAAAGTATCCGGGGGAAAGGCAACAAAATGAGGGTGTGCATTGGGAACTGGTGGCGATACGTCGTTGGCAGTGCCTAATGCTCATAGTGGAGGACGGGCTCGGTGTGCGTTTTACTGCCGCCGGGCACTCAACCGTCGAGCGTTAGGGAGGTTGCATTTCTCCTTGATTTCTGAATCCGGGGAAAGGCAACAAATGATGGTGGGTATTGGGAACTGGCGACGATATATCGTTTCCAGTGCCTAATGCTCATAGTGGAGGACGGGCTCGGTGTGCGTTTTTACTGCCGCCGGGCACTCAACCGTCGAGCGTTGTGGGAGGTTGCATTTCTCCTTGATCAAAGTATCCGGGGGAAAGGCAACAAAATGAGGGTGCTCATTGGGAACTGGTGACGATACGTCGTCCTCAGTGCCCAATGTGCGGGTGGAGGTTGCATTTCCCCTTGATTTCTGTATCCGGGGGAAAGGCAACAAAAAGAGGGTGTGCATTGGGAACTGGTGGCGATACGTCGCTCTCAGTGCCCAATGCGCGGGTGGAGGTTGCATTTCTCCTTGATCAAAGTATCCGGGGGAAAGGCAACAAAATGAGGGTGCGCATTGGGAACTGGTGGCGATACGTCGTTGTCAGTGCCTAATGCGCGGGTGGAGGTTGCATTTCTCCTTGATCAAAGTATCCGGGGGAAAGGCAACAAATGATGGTGGGTATTGGGAACTGGTGACGATATATCGTTTCCAGTGCCTAATGCTCATAGTGGAGGGACGGGCTCGGTGTGCACTCACACTGCCGCCGGGCATTCAACCGTCCAAAACTGGGGAGTTACGTCGGCTTTCCCAGCGCGCCGTAACCCGCTGTACTCTCTTCAAGGACCCCAGCGTTGACGATTATGGGGTACGTCGAAGTGCAGCGGAGCGGAGGGCTTGCCTTAATTGGCCGGCCCGCGAGAAGGATCACTCTATAAAAACCAGACAGCGAAGTCTTAAAAACCTGTGGGTACCAGGCGACCCCCACAGTATGTAGCCTTGTCTCTGGAATAGGCGTCACCCGGAGACCGACATTTTATTTCGTCCTAACTCGTGGGAATTAATATGGATAATTCAAAAAACCAAGAGAGAGAAGGAGACTTAGCGAACAGCGCTGAGTCTGTAATAGCAGTCGAAGGTCCCTCAACATCAAGGGACCAGAGCCAAGACGGTAGAGCAGCATCTGCGGGACCAGTAGTCCCGGCACGGACAGGCGTGGACGCTTTGCGCGCCCAAGTACGCCTGTGAGTTTGGGCGCTGAGAGTGACGGCGGAAGATCGGATGCCTCACTCAGATCCGCAACATCGGAGGTGTCCGCAAGGACAAGCAGGAAGAGGCGAGCCAAGCCTGCGACTGTCGTGGCCGACAAATTCCAGGCAGTCGCAGTCTCAGGCACGGACACGGACGTGGTCGCTGACGAGGAGGATGGCATCTGGGATCCGACGGTGGCCCAGAGCTTGACGAGGGCTAAGGCTGGCCTTCCAAAACCCGCAGATCTGAGCGGGAGATGGAGGCCAAGTCTACCACGGACCTGGATGCCTTCATCCGGTCGTCCTTGTTGGCGGTGGACAAGGTTGCCGACAAATCGGGCAACCTCAAGGGCTCATTCGTACACAGCTTGCGAATGGCGACCCGATTTGTGGAAGCGGCCACGTCGGAACTGGCACGGAGGGTGGCCCAGCCCCCCAACGTCGAGAGGCTCGAGCGGGAGAACGCTGAGCTTCGCTCGCAATTGGCCGAGCTCTCGACGAAAGTGGGGAGGCTTTCGGAGGAGCTCGGCGCTCTCCGGATAAGAGGGGAACCTCAGGCAGCCATGCCTCCTCCTCAGCGGGCCCCTAGCGCTCCGAAGACAAAAAGCGCAGACGGCTTATGGAGCGCTTGGGAGCGCTCGTAGAGGCAAGATTGGCGGCCTTCGAGGCAAAGATCTTTCCGGAGAGGGCAAACTCCGGCCCCTTAGGAGTGAGGCCCGAAACCTTCCGCGAGTGTAGTGCAATCGCTGCCACTAAATCCGCAGCCGGTGCAGGAGGCACCGTCGCACTCGCGGAAGTCGACGAAGAAGGGGAAGAAGCCCTCCCACCCTCCAGTGGCCGAGTTGCCTCCAGTGGCGACTCCGACGACGCGGCCACTATTGGTGACAGAAGTGCCCGCAAGCACGTCATGGGCACAGGTAGCCAAAAGGCAAAAGCCCAAGGCCCAGCAGCCAGCGGCGCCTGTTCCACCCAAGGGCAAAGCTAAGGGCTAAGGCCCAAACGCATCCCGTCCTCGGCTGCCGTGACGGTTACGCTGCCGACTGGCTCCTCCATTAATTATGCGAAAGTAATGGAGGTGGCCAAGTCGAAGATCAGGCTGGCGGATATCGGCATCGAGACTGTTCGCCAAAACGAGCTGTGACTGGTGGTCTTCTGTTGGAGATCAGCGGTCCCGAGTGCAGTTCGAGGGCGGACGGTCTCGCGGCAAAATGCGTGAGGTCCTTTCCGAGATGGATGTCCGAATTAGCCGCCCGGTTAAGTCGGACGACATTCGCGTGAAGGACCTCGACGATGCCGTCAGCCCGAGCGAAGTCGCGGCGGCAGTGGCTAAGGCTGGAGGGTGTTCGGTGGACGACGTTAAGGTCGGAGAGGTCCACCGAACACCCATGCGTTTGGGCACGTGCTGGGTGCGGTGCCCCGCGGCAGCGGTGCACAAGCTGGTGACCGCCGGACGCGTATGCGTGGGCTGGGATCTGCTCGGGTAGAGCTGTTGGAACCCAGGCCCATGCACTGCTTCCGGTGCCTGGAAAAAGGGACACGTGGGCAGTAGGTGTCCTAACCAGGTGAACCGGAGCACGCGCTGCTACGCTTGTGCGGAGACCGGGCACAGGGCTAAGGAGTGCAGAGCAACTGCACTCAAATGTCCACTGTGCTCGGACCTGGGGCTGCCCTCAAACCATCGTCTGGGTAAGAGGTGCGCCCCACCACAGAAGAGAGGTAGGAAGGACAAGGAGAGTCCTCCTGCCTCCACAAGCGTGGCAGTCCCGGCGGCACCAGCCGCAGCCGAGCACTAGCTCGGGCATGGAGGTGGCTTAGGTTGTTCACACCCTCAAGGTCCTCCAGAGTAACCTAACCACTGCCGCAATGCTCAGCATTTGTTTATGCAGACCATTGCGGAGTGGGGGGTTGCTCTGGCAGTAGTGGCGGAGCCCTATGCCGTGCCGGACCACCCTCGCTGGTTCGGTGATGAGCTGGGTTCCGTGGCGATCTACTGGGGGGGTGGAGAGGGTGTCCCACCCTGTTCCCTATTGGGAAGGGGTCAGGGCTTCGTTGCAGTGCAATGGGGCACCCTGGCCATAGTTGGCTGCTACGTCTCTCCCGCGAGGTCACTCGCCGACTACGAGCTGTACCTGGACGAGGTGGCACTCTGCGTTCGCAGGTGCCTCCCTCGTCCTTCGATTGTCCTGGGAGACTTCAACGCCCACTCCAGGGCGTGGGGGAATCCCAGCGACAGTCCGGAAGGGAGAGACGGTGATGGAATGGGCGGCTGGATTGGACCTCCGATTGGCAAATCGGGTCCGTAAGCACGTGCGTGCGGTGGCAGGGGGAGTCGGTCGTGGATCTTACATGGGCGACTCCCGCTGCGATGCGCATGTTGTCGGGCTGGCGGGTTGCAGAGGAGGTGGTCACGTTATCCGACCACCGCCATATTTTACTCGATCTTGCAATCCGCCGCCCCGACGCTGACACCAGCCGCCGAGAAGGCAGTCACACGCGACGTTGGTGTCTCAAGCGGCTAGACCGAGATTTGCTCGGGGCCGCCGCCAACGTCGCGATATGGCCAGAAAGCGCCGAAGAGGTTCCGTCCGATCCGGAAGTGGAAGCGAACTGGTTCCGGGACACGATGACGCGTATTTGTGACGCGTCGATGCCCTGACCGGTCGCCCCAAGCGCGGGCGGTGTACTGGTGGTCGGCAGAGATCGCGGAGCTGCGAGCGATCTGCTTGCGGAGCCGCCGCCAGTACACCAGAGCCCGAAGGAGGCGAAGGCGAGCTCCGAGTGAGGAGATAGCCAGACTCTACGAGGTGTATCGAGCGGCCACGAAGGCGTTGCAGGCAGCAATCTGCAACGCCAGGTCTCGGTCCTGAGAGAGCTCCTGGAGGGACTCGACGAGGATCCGTGGGGCGTCCGTACAGGATGGTGCTAGGAAAGCTCCGTCCTTGGACGCCCCCGGTGACGGAAACTCGATCCGGCCCTCTTGGGAAGAGTGATTAGCTCGCTCTTTCCGGAGGGTCGGTCAAGTCCTCGGTCTACCCCCAATCTTCGTGTCATTGGTGTGACGAAATGGGGTGACCGCACAGGAGCTGACCGAGCCGTGTGCCGCTTGAGAGGCAGGAACACTGGCACCGGACCCGACGGAATTCCCGGCCGGGTCTGGGTGTTGAGTCTGGCTACCCTAGGGAACAGGCTGAGGCAGCTGTTCACCAGCTGCCTCCGTAACTCCTCGTTCCCTAGGGCTCCGGAAGGAGGCCCGACTGGTCCTCTTGAAGAAGGCAGACAGAGTCGCAGATTCTCCTCTGCGTACCGTCCCATATGCCTGTTGGACGAGGCTGGCAAGTTATTCGAGAGAATTCTTGCCGCCCGTCTCAACGGGCATCTGTCGCGTGTCGGTCCCGATCTCGCCGAAAACCAGTTTGGTTTCCGACGGGAGCGTTCCACCATCGACGCGGTGATGCGCGTCCGCTCCTGTCGGAGCAGGCTGTGTCCCGGGCGGCGTGGCGTTGGCGATAAATATTGATATCGTCAACGCCTTTAATTCCCTGCCCTGGGACGCGATAAGGGGGGGACTTGTACACCATGGTGTTCCCCCCTACCTGCACGGCGTGATCGCGGACTACTTGCGCGACAGGTACATCTTGTACGTGGACCGAGACGGTACGAGGATCCGGAGGGAGATCCAGTGTGGGTTCCACAGGGGTCGGTTTTGGGCCCGTTACTGTGGAATCTCGCCTACGACTCTGTTCTGCGAGTCGAGCCCCGCTGGCGTTAATGTCGTTCGTTACGCTGACGACACGTTGGTGGTCGCCAGTGGGGACTCCTTCGAGAGGGCCAAGGAGCTCGCCGAGCTTGGGGCGGAAATCGTCGTCGCCAAAGTCCACGAGTTGGGACTGGAGGTAGCGCCTCACAAGACCGAGGCGCTATGGTTCCACAAACTGCCGCGGAGCAGGGAACCACCCGACTCGTGCGTCCGAGTAGGTGGGTCTGAAGTCAGAGTGGGGCGGTACATGAAGTACCTGGGCCTCACTCTGACAGTCGCTGGGGCTTCGAAGAGCATTTCGAGCGCCTGGTCCCCGGATCGAGAGGGTAGCGGGTGCTATGCACAGACTGCTGCCCAATCTCGGGGACCGAGGGAGGAAGTTCGCCGCCTCTATGCCGGGGTGGTACGATCCGTAGCCCTGTACGGGGCGCCCGTCTGGCGAAGAGGTTGGCCATCCGACGCTGTAGGACTAAGATCTACAGCGTCCAGCGTAGGATGGCCATACGGTCGTACGAGGATACCGGACGGTATCGTTTGAGGCGGCGATAATCCTGGCTCGCTTTCCACCTCTTGATATACTGGCGGACATGGACGCGAGGGTGTATCACCGAATTCGCGTCCTACGCCAGAGCGGTGGTGGCGAGCCAGAAGAGGCGCTCGAGGCGGTAAAACGGCAGGAACGACGTATCGCATTCGCGACGTGGCGCGCAAGGCTCCGCGAGGAGCACTATGCGCGCAAACGCGTCGTCGGAGCATTCCTGCCGGTCTTCGAAGCCTGGATGCAGCGACGAGGAGGAAGACTCACCTACAGACTTACGCAGGTGATCACCGGGCACGGTTGCTTCGGTGATTACCTGTAAGATCGGTCGCGAGGCGACGGCGAATTGCTTCCACTGTGGCGGCAACGACCAAGACTCCGCATCGCACACGCTCGCCGCTTGCCCGGCGTGGGGAAGCCGAGCGGCGGGTCTTGGTCGGTCACATCGGACGGAACCTGTCCCTGCCAGCAGTCGTGTCGGCGATGCTGCGCGGGGAATCGGCGTGGAGGGCCGTAGCCTCCTTCTGCGAGACCGTAATGGTCCGAAAGGAGGCTGCCGAGCGATAGAGAGAGGACCGATCCTGCTCGAAGATTTGCCGACGCGGCGCTCGCGCGCCTCGTCACGGCCCTCCCGGTGATCCCCTACCGTAAACGGGGCCCTACGGGTCGCTGACGATCGGAGTGGGGGCTCCGACCGTCCAGTATGAGCGACCCCGAGGAGGACGACGGCACGACGTGGTACCGTGTCGTCGTGATAGTTCCGCGAGGGTTCTGGGGGTGCGATCTTCTCGCACGCCCCCGGGACGGGCTATCCCAGCGAAGCGCAGGGGGGTTGCGGTTGCGTTCCTTACGGAGATCCCGCGACCCTTCGCGAGCGTTGGTGGCGACCACCATGGGGTTTTAGTCGGTGCGAGTCCGACATAACCCATCCTTGCCCCCGCAGGGGTGGGTATGCGTAGGCATTTCCCCATGTAAAAAAAAAAAAAAGGTTAGGTTAGGTTAGGTTAGGTTAGGTTAGGTTTTTTTTTTTTTTTTTTTGGACTATATCTTTTTACCAAAAGAAATTGCTATCGGTATACAATTTCTCTTGGCGATGGATATTTGTTATTTATTCTTTTAATCGAATTTGGCTTACTCGGAAGTTTCATGTGCTTATCATCGTTATTTTGATAAAATTTGTTAATCAATTAATTAGTGTCTTCATTGGTAATGTGATTGTTCATTACGTTTTTATTTAATAGCACATTTATGCGATGATAAGCCCGATGTCGTGTTTTGTTATTTTACTTATTACTACGAAAAGAACTTAAAAAGAAACAAAATACAATAGATTATGTTTAAATTATTATAAAAAGAATTAAAATACAATAGATTATGTTTAAATTATTATATTAAGTATTGTGATTTTTGTTGATCTCCTTTAGCCTGCTAACAATGAATTCGATGTGTGTTCTGAAGGTCTCTGTACTACTTTCTTTGTTATGACTTCCGCTAATGCATACGGTGCGATCTTTAGTGTTGTGCATATCATTTCATGGTTTAATCTGGTTCTATTGAATATAGGGCATGTTTGGATGAGGTGAGCCATGGATTGAACGCTTGAGTTGTCGCATGGACATTTGTCATTGTCAGTGATTTTGAATCTATGAAGATATTCTTTATGGTAACCGTGATTGGTAAGGAATTGTGTGATGGCAAAGTTAGGTTTCAAGGCGTTTATAATTGGGTTGATATCTTCAAATGTGGGAATTATGGTTTTGGTGTATAGGCATTTATTGTCTTGGGCGTAAAAAGACTTCATTTCATTTATTGTGCATTGTCGGTTAAGGTATTTGATATAACTCATTGGAAATCTGGAGAACTCAAAACTACGATGGGAAGCAGCTGCACTCTTCGCCGCCACGTCAGCTTCCTCGTTTCCAAGGATACCAGAATGGCCTTTTATCCAGAGAAAGTTTATGGTCAAGTTGGTATCACGGCAGTATTGTAACATTTTATGTATTGATGCCACTAGGAGTTGTGACTGTCGGGGTTCGCGATTTCCGTAGTCCGGATTTGCTGTCTGAGAATATATATGTGGGTGTGGCATTGTTCTCCACTACCCACTGACAGGCCTTAGAGACTGCCAGCAGTTCGGCTTGAAAACTGAGCATGAGTTATGGAGTTTATATTTGGTGGTTAATTTGGTGCCTCCTGGTTTGTGGATGACCACTGCTGCGCCAACTTTCGAGTCATATTTACTCCCGTCCGTAAAATGAGGTATGAATTAGGTTCACTGATGTCGGTAGGGTCAATTCCTCTCTGTGTTCAATAGGTTTCCGTAACGATGGATGTAGTAGATCTCTAGGTTTTGCAGGTGCATCCAAGATGATGTCCCCGGGTAGAAAGTTAGTTTTTCCAGTAATTCGAGTGTGTTCGTTGTTTGCTTGCTCTTTAATTTTGCAGGCAGTGGGCTTAGTTGGGCTAGAGATATAGAAGCGACAGTGCTCACCGTTCTGAACCCTCCAATCATTCTCAATGCGAAACAACGCTGCATGGAGAGAAGATTATCAATAACGCAGCGATATTCGATAACGCCACCCCAGACTGAAGCTGCGTAGCAGACTATCGGTTCTATGACGTGTTTATAGATAATAGAAATGTTCTCTGGATGTATGCCCCAAGTGGGCTTAACAAATGTTATAAGACGACTATATAGTTTGCGGGCTTTATTTATAATATACTCAACGTGTTTTATGAACTTAAGTTTTTTATCTATTATGAGACCTAGCAGTTTAATTTGATTGGAAAAATATATATCTTGGCCTGACATACGCAGCTTACATGTGGCGGCCTTGTTGGTGAACGCTATGGCCTGAGTTTTGGCTACGCTAAATGAGAGCTTTGTCTCATGCCCCCATTCGGCAATGATATTAAGGGCGCGGTTGGCGTTATGTTGCAATTCCCTTTATATCTTTATGGTGGATTCAAAAGCAGGATGTCGTCGGCGAAAGCTTGACTGTACATCCTGAAGGCATATCTGTGTCGAGGAGCTCGTCTACCAACAAATTCCAAAGGAATGGACCACAGACAGAGCCCTGCACGCATCCTCTTGTCAACGTTTTGTTGGCCGAGTTGTCGCCAAAGTTCAGTACCGCGATGCGATGCTGGAAGTAACTGTCTAAAATATTATATATATTGCGTGGGCATTTTATTCTGTGTAATCTACGATATATAGCCGGCCACCAAGCGCAATCGAATGCCGCCTTTATATCTAAGGAGACGGCAATTACGTGTTCGTGATCAGCTTTGGCTTGGGTTGTGTTGTTTATGAAGTTCGAGAGAGCGTGGATGGTTGAGGTTTGTTCCTTGAAGCCGTATTGATTGGGATTGACAGGTTATTTTGTGCGTGAAGAATGTGAGTCTACGTATGATGAGTTTTTCCAGTAGTTTTCCAAAGATGTTAATTGCCTATGGGACGAAAGGAGGATGTATTTGTTTGCTCATCTTTATTCGGCTTGGGAAGAATTTTGATTAGTGCTCGCTTCCATATTTTAGGGAAGTAGCCGAGCTCTAAACATCTATTCATGATAGAGGTGATGAGATCGGGAAAGCATTCGGCGAATAGCAGACAAATATCCGACGTCAGGTGGTCAGTACCGGGTGCTTTGTTGGGATTCATACATTTGAGGCAGGTTACGATTTCATCAAAGGTGAAAGGTGGTTCGCATGGCGTATTTGGTGCAAACGTGGAGAAAGATCTAGCAGTGGTTTGATTAGGGGTGTCGTTGAAATCATCGTTTGGATAAAATTGATCAAGAAGAGTTTGCGCTGTTTCTGAGTTGGAGGTTGTAAATGAGCCGTCGTCCTTTTATTGTTGCCGGAGGTTGCGCGGGTGGTCTTAGTTTAATGATTCTATTTGTTACAGACCACACGTCTTCTTTGCCTTGCTTTCCACAAAATTCCCGGAAGTTCTTTGTGGATGTCTCCCTAAATGCCTTGGAGTACGCTTCTTTGAGGCGTTGTTTCTCCTCGAAGTGCTTCGTCTAGCGGTTTTTCTGTCGACACAGTTTTGAAGTTTGTGATGATTACGGATTACCTCCCTTTAAGCCTTCTAGTTCCTCAGTCCACCATGGGCACTTGTATTTTCGACCGCGGGATTTTGGGATTAGCTTGTCGCACACAGATTGTATCGTCGAGGTGACATGGGTGACTAAATCTTCTAATTCACATTCTTGCATTCTATTGGGGAATATCTTTGGCATTCGCTCCTCTATCATAGACTCGAACGAAGCCCTTATCTCGTCCCATTTAACTCTTTGGGTGTTATACTTGAAGGTAGTAGTTGCTCTCTTCTTCGTACTCATATTGCCGTCAGTTGCGATGCTAAATGTAATCGCTCTGTGCTGAGAAGACGGGCATATGTCTAGATTGACTCTCCAATCCGTCACCCTGTCGTATATGGAGGAGGAGGCGAAAGTGAGGTCGATAAGGAGTGACGCAGTTGTCCGTGCGAGGTCGTTACGAAGGTCGGTGTTACTCCTTCGTTGCAGAAGAACATATCATTCCCGTACGCCATATTGACTACACTGTTACCCCTCGCGTTGGCCCTGTCGCTTCCCATATAGGGTGCCATCCGTTGAAGTCGCCACTCACCAACTGGTGGGAATTACTGGTCATCTTCAAGAAGGTTTCCAATTTTGCAATGTGTTATCGGGATCGTTGTTTGGTTCCACATAGACGGATGCAATGTAGACCTTTTGTCCTCCGATGCTCAATTGCACCGCGCACAGATTGTTATCTGAATACTGATAAGCCCAGTACAGATCCGCACTTGGGTTTAACCAGAATGCAAGCTTTCACCCTGTTACCGTTGGAAAATTGGTAAACGTCAATTCCTGGATTGGTCTCAAAACGTTGCTCGAGCCTACGTACGGTTCTGATACTAACGCGATTTGATACTGGCCAGCCATAAATGAGAGAATAAATTCATGAAGACATTGTTTTGACTTATCGATGTTGCACTGTATTAACTTTAATTTATTGTGTAGATCCATAATCGATTCTGTTGATGATTTTTCTTTCATGGCTCGCAGTCTCGGACAGGTGATGGAGGTGGCCTTATGTTTAGTGTCAAGTTGGGAGTTAAATTTATGATTGTGCGCAAGGCAGTTAATGCATCGAGCGGCGTCAGGTGTCGTCTTGTTTGGGCAGGCATCCAGTTGGTGCGTGTTGTCAGCGCAGTGGGCGCATGGGTGGTTTTCGGATGGGCATCTGTTTTAGTGTGACCAAATTGTAAGCATCGGTGACATTGTATGAAGGGTGAGAATTCTTCTACGTGGATGCGTTGGTATTCTACATACTCTGCTCATGCTGACCATTTTACGCCAGACGGTGGAATGGCACGGAATACGGCATTGTATAGGCTTGTTCCTATTGTTCCGCTTAAAGCAGAACTTGAGGTCGTCTTGTTTAACGATCATATCCGACATCTCTGCATTTTGTGTCTTGATGATGTCTACCAGATCCTCAACAGGAGTATCGGCGGAGATGCCCTTGAGGATGAACATGGGTTGAAGCCTGCGGACAGGCTCAGCCCTTACTTCTGGTCTGTCTTGGAGTCGCGTGAGTGTATCCTTCATGTCTTTCTCGCAGTCAAATTCGATCCTAAGTTTATTATTTGACACGGGCTGAATCCGTGCCGGTGCGTATTTAGAGCCTCTATAATTAATGCTTTTCTTGAAAACATCAACTACTTCTTGCTTGGTCTTTACTTCAGCCGTTGTGCTAAATATAATAGCAGGTTTAGTCACAGGGCGAGGAGAAGCAGCGGATTGCCTATTCGTATGTATTGGGAGACCCTGGCCGCTGACAGTGGCTGTCGCTTGGGCATAGAGGTACGCGTTTGCGAAGACGAGATAGTGTTCGTAACCATCTTTTGATTTCGGCTATCTCTTCACGCATACAGAGGGTGATTTCTCTCTTTATGTCTCCTAGAGGGGTCGTAGTGGGGCAGAAACCACCGTGGATAGCGCCCTAGTGGCTCTCCCGGATCTCCTCTGTTGCGTTGCTGATGATACGCTTGCTAGCGACAGTCACACTTCTGCCTTCATTTAGGGCTGAGTTAATGCGCGCGGTGAGTTTGCTCACGACTTCCGAGAATGAGTCGATGTCGACCACCTCTTCGGCAGAGGCAGGAGGGAGACCGGTTCGGAGGTCGGTGCGGCCATATTTATGTAGATGGTGAGTTTTAAGTTAAGAAAACAAAATTAGTTTATTTATACAAAATAGTGGTACACAAAATCCACCTTAGCAATGAGAACTGGGAGGGTGGGCGGGCGATTTTTCCTAGTTCTGTGTGTTTTCTTACAGGGTTTCGCCTGATTTGGTGGTTGTGGACCGGGACTGACCGGCCGAGAGCAAAACAGCACGAAATAGGAAGAAACAAAAATTTTAAATTTAGATTAGAATTACGTAAGTATAAAATTTAAAGGTAAGTGATAATAACTATAAATGGCCTGAATGCGGCACAAGAACGGTGTCTAATGATTAGACTACACTAGTACTACAAGAAAACAATTTTGACATGCTATGGACTGAATAACGCGAAGATATAGGCCGGTTAGGTTAGGTTAGGTTAGGTTAGGTTAGGTTTTTCGCACTGCGCGTTCCCGACGTCAAATATCAGATATTTTTCAGGCATTTTGTTTGTTCACTTTGCTATTTTACAATCTGCAATATTATAGGTTTACATTTAACTTCTTTGTTATTCTATTTCAGTTCTTGTTCTCTTTCATTTATATATTTTACATTTATACTTGTTCTTTTACATTCTATTCCTTTCATTGCATTTCATTTTCCAAAATATACTATTATATTCGATTTATTTATTTCTTAGATTTACTTTTCTTATTATTTTAATACAGTATTCTATAAAATCATGTTTAGTTTCTTTTGACAAATAAGTTGACTTAATTTTGTGGCTTCTATTTTAATTCCGGTTTTAAC
Source organism: Teinopalpus imperialis (assembly GCA_029286865.1). NCBI lineage: Eukaryota > Metazoa > Arthropoda > Insecta > Lepidoptera > Papilionidae > Teinopalpus > Teinopalpus imperialis. Next base: position 6,524 of record JAGSMU010000275.1, on the reverse strand, counting down.
TCTACATCCAGTCGATCCCTACAATGCACTGGGCACTCTGTGATTAGGTGGATAACTGTTTCCGGAATATCCAGTCAGTAAATACACGACGGGCTCCCTCTTTGCACCCGAATCGATTCAGGTACTCCGAGAACCCGCCGTGCCCAGTGAGTAGTTGCGTGAGGTGCATGTTTGTAGTTACCGATTTTATGAATTCTGGGCTATAGATGTTGGGCAAAATATCTTCGTGCCAGATGCCGTGGTTTCCGTTTTCCGGTTCCATTCATGAAGAGTGTCCTCTCGGATTTGTCTCTTCATGAATGAAACCGGCATTGGTCGTAGACAGGTTTTGTCTTTGTGTATAGCGCTGCGTGTTTCGCGAGCTCATCCGCTCTCTCATTTCCCGCTATCCCCACATGGGCCTTCACCCAGTACAGGGAGATGGTTTTTCCCTTTAGTATTGCCTGGCTTATGCTGTTTTGTGCCTGAATTGCCAAAGGGTGCCTTGTCTCACTGTTGCATAGTAGCCTAGGCGGCTCCTAGAATCACTGAATATTCCAAATGAATATCCAGCTCTTTCCAGGCCTCCACCGTTGCATTTTGGAGAGCCAGAAGCTCGGCTTGGTATAATAGGAATGGGACGACAGCTTAAACTTTTGGACTTGGTTTCGAGGCCGTTTTTCCATAGTGAAAACGCGGCCCCGACCTTGCCCCTCAAGCCCGCTGCCGTCCGTGTATATTTTATATTCCGGAGTTCGCCAGGGTGTTGATCTGTCTCCTGGCTCGAGGTGTTTGTACTCTAGATGTTGCTTACATGCAGGGTGTGTGGATTTGGTGTATAATACTTCCTTCTCGACCTCCCCTATCTCCGTATGCATGCTCCTTTTTCCTTTCGTATCTCAAAGATTGTGGCAGCCTCTTTGATACGAAGGTCGAGAGGCAGTATTCCTGACAGTGCGAGTGCGGAGTTAAGCGAAACCGTTCTGTATGCTCGGCATATTTTCAAGGAAACCTCTTGCACGGCATTGAGCTGTTTTCTACAAACTAACTTTGCTGCAGATTTCCCCAGGCTCCAGCCGCATACGTAATGATCGGTTCCACTGCTGCCGTGTATATTATTTTACTATTTCGGGGTTTAGCCCCCACGTTATTTTGGCCGCTCTGGTTAGATGTTTGTGTATGTTGAGTGCTTTTCTGCATGTGAGGGTGATGTGTTTGTTGAAGGTTAGTTTTCGTCAATGTTTAAGCCCAGCAGTTTGATTTCTTGGTCCATGTCGATTGGGATCCTCCCATGCTCAGGCGTGGATGTCATATTTTAATCCTGTTTGTTATGACCATTGCTTTTGTTTTATGTGGTGCAAACTTGAGTTTGTTTTGACACCCCACGCCTGAACATAATCGAGTGCCTCCCCTAGCACTGGTGTTAATTGACGTCTCTCAAATACGAGCACGACGTCGTCGGCAAATGCCTGTGCGTGGTGCCCTCTGCTCCAGATCTTTAATAAGTAGTCAATCAGAGGTTCCATAAAATGGGTCCCCCTATCGAACCCTGTACGCACCCCTGGCTAGTACTTTTTGATGTCTCCTCTCCCGCATACCTCACTCTGACCTTTCTGTCTGTCAGGTAACTGTCCAGTATTCTCCGGATGTTGATAGGGCACTTCTCCTTCGCTAATCTCATTCTGATGGCGGGCCACCATGCGCTGTCAAAGGCTCCCTCTATGTCTAATGAAACAATGGTGACAATTAGTTTTTGTTTCAGCTTATCGCGTACGTGTTCCATCAGATCATAGAGGGAGTCTTCCGTACTCTTCTGTGGTACGAAGCCATACTGTCGCGAGCTCAGTCTAGACCAGATGCCACTTGAGGCGGCCAACAATCATCCTCTCGAGTAGTTTTCCCATCACCGGGAGGAGGCCAATGGGTCTATAGGACTTTGGTGTGGTATAAGTTTCCTTTATCCGGCTTTCTTATTACTACTACTGTGGCCTCCTTCCAGATGGTGGGGAAAAGCACTCAGTTCTAGGCATCTGTTGGCCATCATCAAGTGGAAGTCCGTGTCGCCTTCGACCAGCGCCCGAACAATATCCGCGGTCACTCCATCCCCCAGGTGCCTTCTTCGGGTTAAAGGCTCTCGTGGTGATGAGCTCCTCCTTACTAAAAAGGAGGGTCCTGTTCCTCTTCCTGATCCTGACCGTTTATTTGTTCCACGGCTCTTCTTATATCCCGATGATGTTCTAAATCGGTTAGGCGGTCGTCGTTTGGGAAGAATGTGTCCGCGAGCTCTACCACCGATTCTTTTGGAGACAGCACTTTATCGCCTTTCACCATCAATTCATCCTCCTGCCTCCTAGTCGCCTTCCTTAAGATCCTGTATATCCCATCCCACATCCCTTCCTTCTTTCTTGCCTTCCACAGAACTCCTTCCAACTACTTGTCTTAGCTCTCCTCACCTCATTCTCATACTCTTTCTTTACTCTGTATCTGGCTACTACGATGTTTCTCCTGCAGGAGTTGCGCAGCGGATTCGGCGCTTTAAGGTAAGTGTTTTCTTCTTCTTATCCTCCAACCTTGGTCCACCAGGGAATCTTGGGTTTGGTTTTGCACTTTATTTTTGGGAGCACCTCCTCACATGCTTCGATCACAACTGCATCATACTCGTTTATGGTGTTCTCTAATTCTTCCTTTGTGTTTGTCCTTTTAATCTTTGGGTGTCAAGATTTTTGTCCCTCTTGAATTGAGATACCTTTTCAATAAAAGATTGCCAATTCGCATTCCTGGTGTTGTATTTTCTGTTGTACTCGCCTTTGGCTCGTCTCTTTAATCCCTCCTTCCTTAGAGTAAACGTGATACAGTTGTGATCGGAGCTGACGATTTTTCGATCACTTTCCACTCCCCCAACCTGCTTAGCATGTCGGGGAGCAGAAGGTGACGTCGACCACACTGCTAAACACTCTGTTTCCTCTCACAGTCTGGAACGTTGGTACACCGCCGCATTCCAGTATCTCCAACCTGTGCTGGATTTGCGAAGCCCAATATGGCTTCTCCTCTACTGTCTGTGGTTTTGCTACCCCACCAGATACTTTTGGCATTTATGTCGCCTCCCACTATAATAGATTTTGGCCCAAGCTCCCTGATTGCGCGACTCAGGTGGTAGAGGTAATCGTCAATCGGTTGGTCTGGTTCAAAATACACGGATATGAGTGTGGTTTTCCAGTCCTGTTCGACTTCCACCACGGCGATGTTATTTGTGGTGTACTTAGGTGGGCTCTGGCGTCTATGTCTGGGTTTAGTACCATTATCGCCGACTTTACTACTTTGTCTCTTTGCCATTCCCTGGAAGACTCCTCACACCCCGGTAATTCTTTACCACTCTTTGCCACCCACGTATGGTTCTTGTGTTAACACGAAATCGTATTTCCTTTTATTGGCTTCTAGTACGATTTCGTTTGTCGCAAGTTCTTTGCGTTGCAGGTTGACTTGGGCCAATTTGTATGTTTTGGTCTCTGTTTCTGGGGTTTGGCTGCTGGATAGTGTGCCATGCTGTCCACTGTGGCTGCCCTTAGCAATACGCCGTTGCAGCCCTGGCTAGCGCATCCCACTTCCGTCGCACTGGGCACTCGGCACTGAATGCGTTATGCTCGGCATTTCCCAGCTTGGCGGATGCGCAATTTCTGCATGCTGGGGCTGCACCGGCGCCCCACTCCGGGCACTCGGTCTTTCTATGTGGGCCTGCGCAATGACTGCATGTCTCTCTTTGCAGAGGCGTTTGGTGTGGCCATACCTTTAGACACTGGGAGCATTGGACCAGTGGAGATTGGTCCGATACATGAATCCTCTGCATATCGATCTGACGGTCCCTCTCTCCACCAGTCTATTCCACAGCCTCGGGGAGACTCTCAGGACTATATGATTCGTGATAGCGTTTCTCGATTTCCTTTATATTTTATCTCCATCCTGTCCTCATCTCCTGTCAGCCCTCGAAGATTTTGAGGTTCTGTTTCCTCAGTGCCCCCATCACCTCTTCTTCCGTATTGTAAGAAAGGACATCCTTCAACATAACCAGCGGGTCCTTATTTTTAATTTCTTCTGCATGTAGTTTCCCGCTTTGTCCAGTTTATCTTTTACTTTATTCCTGTCCGCTTCACTTCTACATCCTATAATTACTTTCCTGTCCCTGGCTTTCCGAACTCTATCTATCTTCACTCCTCCTTCCTTAGCATTTATAACTTCCTTATCTTATTTAGAACCTCTTCCCCTGACTTTGTTCGTCGCTGGAGGTGACTACAACCGAGTGGAACGTTTCCCTCTTTTTGGGTGTTTCCCCTTTATTGAGGCCCGCCGCCATACTCGCGTATGTTTCCTTTCAGTGATTTCTATGTTCCACTAGCATTTCCTTTAACTCTTCCATCTTTTCATTGTTTCTTTAACCAATCTTTGTTTGTTCTTCCATCCTTTTAATCAGTTCTGTGTCCTGTCCATGTGTCGGGGAGGGGCTAGGAGGGGTCGGGTGTAAAGAGCCCACCTCACCCGTCCCCTGCTACTCTCCTCCTCTTTCTGTTTTTGTGACTTCCATTTCTTTGTCCAGTGTTTTAACTATTTGGTACAGTCTATCTACCGCGTTCAATACTCCGTCCTTATATCTGTCCTCAAGTTTCTGGAGTTGGCCAGATAAGTCTTCGCCTTACATAGGCAGGCTTTTGCTTCGAGAGCCAGGGTTAGGTATTTCTCCCTTATTGGCGGTGATGTCGCTAAGTCTATTTTCCTGGTCGCCTCCTTCTGACTTGATTTGATCGCCTGCATCCTTTTTGTGACGGTTGACCTGTGTCTCCCCACGCCCAGGCTTCATTTCAATGGGGACTGCATAATTCGGCCTTACTGCTGACGGCTTGTCCATTTTGCGCTCCAGATCTTGCGGGCTACTGTTGTTAGCTCTGGTGACATCGTAAAAGTACCGTTTGTCTCTTTAATAGGTGTGTACAGCGAACCAAACTGGGTAATGGCTGGGTAGACCCATCTAAGCACAAACTTCAATTTTCCCAATTTAACTTCGTTTCTTGACAGATTTCACCTGAATCGTCGGTTGTAAACCGGAGCCGACCGGCCGAGGGAAACGCGAATAAAGAAGAAAGAAAAAGTTCTATGGCTGGGTCCAGAGTCTACCTAAGCAATGAAAACTGGGAGGGTGGGCGGGCGATTTTTTCCTAATTCTGTGTGTTTCTCTTACAGGCCTTTGCCTGATCTGATGGCTGTGGACCGGGACTGACCGGCCGAGAGCAAAACAGCACGAAAAAGGAAGAAACAAAAATTTTAGAATCTCCCATTAAAATTACGTAAGCATAAAACCGAAGGTGCTGATTATAGCCGATACATCTGAATACGGCACGAGAAATCAATGATCAGGACCTCACACGAGAACCACGAAAACAATCTTGGACACGCTATGAACTCAATAACGCTGAGGATATAGGTGGTTGTGCCTAGCCAGCTAGGCTAGGCTAGGCTAGGCTAGGCTAGGCTAGGCCAGGCCAGGCTAGGCCAGGCTAGGCCAGGCTAGGCTAGGCCAGGCCAGGCTAGGCTAGGCCAGGCTAGGCTAGGCTAGGCCAGGCTAGGCTAGGCCAGGCTAGGCTAGGTTAGGCTAGGCCAGGCCAGGCTAGGCTAGGCTAGGCTAGGCTAGGCTAGGCTAGGCTAGGCTAGGCTAGGCTAGGTTGTGGTTAGGTTTTTTTTTCTTAATCTTATGTTTAATCATATTGGAACAATTTTAAATTCTAATTGGATAATATGTTTATATATGGTATCAGCTTTTGATTCGTTTTGTTTGGGGAGTATGTATCCTGGCAGAACGTCATTTGATACGTTTTCTGCCTTAGTTTACATAATCCCTAAATTCCACTGGGATTTTACTTTCCCCTGATGGCCGTTTATTGACTTATTTTTACATGTAAAGGAATAAAAGATGGCTGTACAGTAATTAAATAAAAATAATATCTTAACTATTGATTCTTTGAGACGTAGGTGTACAACTGCTAATGGATATAGGTTGTACTACCTAGTCTCATACCCTTAAACCATACAGAAGTACTGTACAGTTAAGGATTAATTATTGAATAAGGCATATATATAAGTTGTGTCCCGAATAAAGAAACTAATGTATCGCTAAATTGAGGAATACGACTTCTATTGAAGCCGCATTACCCGAATTTCGAGTCTCGAGGCGCTCGACTAAATAATCTTATAACTAACACAGAAAGTTACATATCTTAAATATTGATTACATATACAAATATTAAATCAAAATTTTAACCTATTCTGCTAATCTATAATTTTACTTAGAATGAATAATTTTTACATGAAAGATGCATACACGCAACGAATAATATAAACAATAATTTTATACAAAAAATTAAACGCAATACATGCGCGCTAAAACCGGAACCGGCGGACAAGGTTATCGTTTTCTCCGCCGCCGGCGCACGTCAGTGAGCGGCAAGTGGCGCGGGGGCGCGGTGCGCTGTCGGTTGTGGAAACAAGAATTTAAATAAATT
>JAGSMU010000274.1:0-70861 GCA_029286865.1 Teinopalpus imperialis | reverse complement strand
CAAAGGATCGACAAAGGAATAAAAGATGGCTGTACAGTAATTAAATAAAAATAATATCTTAACTATTGACTTTGAGACGTAGGTGTACAACTGCTAATGGATATAGGTTGTACTACTCTAGTCTCATACCCTTAAACCATACAGAAGTACTGGTACAGTTAAGGATTAATTATTGAATAAGGTATATATATAAGTTGTGTCCCGAATAAAGAAACTAATGTATCAAGCAATGAGGAATACGACTTCTATTGAAGCCGCATTACCCGAATTTCGAGTCTCGAGGCGCTCGACTAAATAATCTTATAACTAACACAGAAAGTTACATATCTTAAAATATTGATTATATATACAAATATTAAATCAAAATTTTAACCTATTCTGCTAATCTATAATTTTACTTAGAATGAATAATTTTTACATGAAAGATGCATACACGCAACGAATAATATAAACAATAATTTTATACAAAAATTAAACGCAATACATGCGCGCTAAAACCGGAACCGGCGGACAAGGTTATCGTTTTCTCCGCCGCCGGCGCACGTCAGTGAGCGGCAAGTGGCGCGGGGGCGCGGTGCGCTGTCGGTTGTGGAAACAAGAATTTAAATAAATTCAAAGGATCGACGGATAGCTCGAGTGCTGATATTTTTACATTATCACTAAGATTAATGAAGGGATTCAACGTATAAAGGTATACGGAACCCTACAAGATCGTCGTAGAATAGCAAATACGTTCCACTTACTATCAAAGATAAGGCAACTTTTATTTGCCGCAGGTGACTAATACTGTACAAAAGTAAAATGACCATTTTAATTAACTGTTATATAATTTTTATGCTGTACTTGTTGCGAGTGCTTTGGACGATTGTGAAAATGTACGAACAAGAGATGTTTTACCTCATAATTTACTAAGGCAATCAAATTCAACGATGTTTCAAGAAAATTTCACTGTTTTGAAAAAAAACGGGAGAGATATTTATGGACATTTAAAAAGTGCAACATTTCATGTAAATTATGCCTTTAAACTTCAACAAAATCTTTTTTGCCAAGTTAATGTTCGTTTTCAAATATAAGTTATAATTTACGACCGTTTTATTTTCAGAAATCTTTTTATTACATTGAGAGTAAATAAACCAGCACAGAGTTCATTTAATGGTAATAAGTGATCCCTGCGGCCCATGGCATCTACATTCATCCTTGACAAGGAATCATAATGCAGTAAACTTCTAGGTCTATCCACTAGAAATACTTAGACTGCATATTCATTGTCCCCTCTCAGTTCTTAGATAGAATAGCTTGTACCAATTAAAGGGTCACCGAAAACCTACACTCGCCAAACGAAATCCAATAGAGTTACGCTAATTCATGCTATTATTCTGAGAGTCGGCGTCCGTGATCTTCAACCGATTGAAATGCCGTGTTCGTTGGTGAGCGCATCACTGGATAACGGCTAGACCGATTTGATTATATTATTTTAAAATGTTCTTAATAAGGTTTTATTTAAATATAAGGTTTTATGGAAAGAAAAAATTAGATAAGTTTCTCCGGGAAATTTGGCAAATTCGGGAAAAACGATAAATTTTCACAACTCACAAAATGATCACTAACAAATTTATTCATTAATATGGACAGGACAGCGCTTGTAAGGTCAGCTAGTAATAATATATAATAAGGACTATATAAAGAATAAAACAAACTACTATTAACGACCTAAATAGAGACGTTTTTAGTCGAATGTTTTGACTTGAGCCGAGCCGCATACTTGATGTTATTGTTTGCGGCGCTGCACTCAAAATATACTAGTTTGGAAACACGTGCCTACGCAAAAAGCTTGTTCGATAATTACTGCGTATTATATTTAGTAGTCACCCGCAAAACAACCTAAACCCACAACTATATATTCGATAATAACATAGTCCCGTTTCCACACTTGGCTCGACACATCTCATTCACTTATGCGCAAGGCCACTGACGCGCCGTGATTCTTGCGTGATGAAAGTCTCCACATTGGTTTAGAATTTACCACCATAGCTTCGTCGACTTCCCGGTGATAATTCAATTCTGCCATTACGCACCCCAGCCACTTTGCATTAAGTGCCTGTACATACATTTTCATTGTATTTCAACAGTTTTTCGTGACTATGAAGATTCTCAACGGGCAGCGTTTTACGCAAATCCAGGACATGTTGGCATCTGTAATACAATAGTATTATACCACCCAGTCGACGAGAATGGCTCTGACAATATTTGTCACGATACTACCACGGTATTCCCCAATCATAAACAAAAGCATCACACCAGTTTCTTGCCATAATCCTACCCATAAACAATTATTTTGATAATTTGATACACTAACAATTAAAATAAAACTTGTACAACTATTTAAGAATAGACATCAATATAAACCGCTAAACTGATTCGGAAGTAACATAAAACTATTAACGTGATCTGATTCATGAGTACATAAGTTAACTTTAATTTCCCTATGCGAAATTTGCAACGGGAGCCAACCGTGGAGATGCTAACCAGATGTGTAAACTCTGCCCAGCTGTGAAAACGCTGACCAGATGTAGAAACATTTCCCAGTTGTCAAAACTACAACCTGCTGTGAAAACTCTACCCAATCATGGGAACGCTAACCTGTTGTGGAAACTCTGTCGGACTGATCACACGAAAGTAATAATTAAGAATAATAATCACTTTAATTGTATTAAATTAATATAATTTAGATTAGGTGATTTTGTAATAGATTGTTAAATATTATTAAAAAAATTGTGTTAAATGTATTTACTCGGTAATCAAATTATTCAAAGAGACTTGTACAATTTCCTTTTAATTTAAATTATAGTTTTTACTCTGTTTTTTTCTTCAGAATATTGTTATACTTGTGTAAAAAATTAGTGGCTTACTATTTTTTTAAATAAGTTGTTTAAATAAACTCTTGTATTTATTGCAGTGTTATTTAACATCAATATGTTACACGAAAACTAAATTTACTCCATTCTCTGCAAACTTTGAATTGGTATTGATACAATCCAAAACGACGAGTGGCGTTTATAATCACAAACATTAAAAATGGTGTAATAAAAAATTAAATTGTTAATAAACAATTTTATTTTTTAGCAACGAAGAAGAAAGAATAAAAAATATTTTGAATATATGTGAAGTCCGCTAATCCGCAGTAGACCCGTAGTCCACTCCACAATTATGCTCTAACACGCTGTCGAGAGGTCTATGCCCTGCAGTGGTATATATACATATATATATCATTTCTTAGCCGAACAATTTAAATACTCAGCTATTCTTCTGTACGCCCACTTATGATCTATATGGAAATTAACAATTATTTGCCTAGTTGACAAGTCACAACTTTTATTTTTGCCCATTTCGAACAAAATTAAATTCAGATTCAATTTTGAATTTATTAGGCGTCCAAGGGGCCAGTAACAAAAAATTAACTCCTACATATGAGTAAGACTCATTTTGTAATTAAAAGTACGATATGTTTTATATTTTATACATTTAATGAGTTTTTTATTTGAGTGGCTATATTATTGCATGATTATTAATTATTAAATGTGTATATTTTTTACGAACATTTGTACGTTGAAGTTATACTTTCTTTATTCTTAAGTGTTTCTAATTATATGACCACCACTGTATATATATATATATATATATACATATGATTATAGGCTGTTACTCTACTGATTGCGTGAAGTCCTGCAACCAAAATCGAATCGAAAATAAGACTCAAAAATCTGATGCATAAACACATGTTACATATGTTACGCTTATCCGTACAACTGGACATTGTTTTTATTTATTGTCCATGTATGGCGTCTGCGAACGTAATCAATGATGAGTCAATATCCGCTCTAGACTGTTATTAAAGATGTCTGTTGCGATCAATTCGATCGCGTTGATACCTTATACGATTTATCACATTTTTACGTAGTAGAGCCACACTGCAGTTATTTCCTATCTCCAACACGAATGGCTCGACAATATCTTGCGGTAACATCATCACGCTACTATGTTTCGTATAGTGAGTATGGTAAGGTAAGTAACTTAACCAAAACTTTAGAAAATTACCATCAGGTAAACTGTGTGCTCGTTTGTCACCCTTAATATTATTACATTGCCAGATGACATCAACTAAGCAGAATATATCATAGTGACAGCTTTCGCGTTACATAATTGTTTCATTCGTAGTTCCCGTCTTTAGACCGATGACATTTTTAGATGATTATTTAGACATGTGAAATAACTTCGGAGTAACGCATTTGTGACTCGTCTGGTGTTGCAAATCCACATTATTGGAAAAACTGTTGGAGGCAAATTAGTCTGTTCCTTTGCGGTACGCAGTTATGATTAACTGATAGATCACGACATTTAACAAATAAATTCTAACAATAGTAATAATTCAATTTTAGTAATATAAAAAAAAATGTACATTAATGCACCACAAATTTCTTAAAAAAAAAACATGATAGCGCCATCTTTTCTTTATCCTTGGCAACTATAAATCTCAGCGATTTTATCTTAGTTCCAGACTAGAAATGAAGATGGTGTTCCTTTATATGACCTAACATTTATACGAAATATACCTGTTGTTCCAATGGGTTATTTTATAGAGCAAAATCCACCACAAATATATACTGCAAGCAAAATTACTGCTGTAACTTATTTTATATATATATATAACAGAAGTAATCATTTATTTTCAGCGCCATCTAGCGTCTACCCAATATAAAATAAATATAAATTAAAATAAAGAAATTACTCAATTGTTTCTTTGCATTTTTCTTTCTGATTCGTGCGAAGGTTGAAATCGCTATAATTACATATTACTCGTAGTATTTTATTCAATTATGATCAAATGACCCCATTGTAATATTTATACTTTGGATTTTTGACTATAATAAAAATAAGGAATTAATATCAATTTTCTTTTAAACATTGAATTAATATTGTGTTTTAAGATATTCATATTTCTAAATATTTTTGTAAAAAACGTTACTTTAAGGTTACTGCAAATATCTACCAAAATTTCTCATTTTTTTCATTTGTTGGATCTCCATGTACATTTAGGCATGCATCTTTTGACATCACTATATATGTTCATAAATTGATCATCTGTTATTGCATTTTTATTTATTTGTATTTTTCAAGATATAACCCAGAGGTGGGCCATATTTCAGCCGCAACTTTATTTATAATAGTAATAGTAAGTACCAGTCATTAAAATAGAAAGAATGTAAGTATAATTTTTTACAAATATTATAATAATTTAACAAAACTAACTTTTTCTCATACTCCTCTTGCGGAAGACAATCGTCCACGGTCACACAGCCGAGTAGGCAGCCCGTCGGGTAGAATGTAGGAAACTTAAATTGTTCATCTGAAAAAAAAAGTTAGCTCCAGCAAATTAAAGAAAAAACATATTTTCTTCAAAAGAAGCTTTTGATTATTAAATAAATCAATAAAATATGTATAACAAAACAAGTTTCTATACAGATGAAAATTTTATATTAATGTCCATCATTAAAACGCAATAACACTTTCCGATATAAGAATTTTGATGCTTGCCTTTATATAGAGTAACATGTATGAAGTCAAAGGTATTATATAAATTTTATATATTAACTTTATATTTTGTGTGTATATTATGTAATATATACAAAAAATATTAATAATATACGTTATTTGGAATGAACAAAAAGACAACCATATATATATACTAAAATAGATACTTATTTTAATTTTAATCGCAAATTTCTCATTTTAAATTTTACTCTTAAAATGTCATATACAAAAACTATTATTTTTGACATTTTATGGATCGTGTAGTTTTGAGAGGTCGCATGTAACTGCAGCGACACATTTTTTTGTAATAAGTAAATATATTAAAAATTACAATGAGTATTCGCTATGTTGCCCAGTTTGACAATTAGATAAATGATGAGAAATAGTGAAATCTATAAGTACATTGTACAAAGTGACGAACCTGGATAGAGCACTCTGTACTGGTTCTCCAAAGCCCCGTCTACATTCTGGTCTGGAGGCTTCGCTGTCGATGCAATCCACAATCTACCGCGATGGTTCGTATACCACGTGCGACCTTCGTGCACCTGATGATGAGCGATCACTACCACGTCCTACCTATAATTGGGCGGCCGCGGCTAGTTTTCTGTGAGTCGACCCACTCGAACGTCAATAGCCTAACAGTTTATGATACGGTCTGCGTAACTTAAGGTCGTGGGTTCTACTATTGGTGTGAGCCATCTCCATAAACAAGCATTTTTTGCTTAATCGGAATATTAATCCTGTTAATAGCATTGTGTATAGTTTTTTGCTATATCATGAAACAACCTGCAGTGTATATGATATGATACTCTCTAAAATATAAGAATTTGAACTGAAAGCTAGGAAGGGATCTGTACTCATTATCGTGCGGGGGCGCTCGCTTTTAATTTCACGGTACATGAGTTACATAATAATAATTCACTTTTGAAGTAAATCAATGTAACTAATTTATTTATTTATTTATTTATAAACTTTTGTACAACTAACATATGCACAAAGGCGGACTTAATGCCTAAGGCATTATCTATCAGTCAACCTTGGGAGGGTTCAGAGAAATCAAGGTAGGGACAGAAGAATAATAATAAAGAAAAAAGAGACAATCTATAGATATAGATCTAAATGCTTATACAATTATATATACATATCATTATATATTATCTTAGGAATTTATAATACTAAGTAAAATAATAGTTATTTATATACATTTACATAAACTATAAAACAAAAAAATATATATATTATAAATACAAACATATCTAAAAGTAAATATATATATAAATATATACATAATTATTATCGATGTAGTGAATCTGCTGACACTACTTCCAACAAATGCTTTCGAATTTTCGTTTAAACTCTAAGCGACTTTAGCCATTCTGATTTGGGAAGGTAGCGCATTCCACAGGAGAATAGTATGAATATGAAAAATTAAATCACCTAACAACTACCACGCCACCTCTAGCTAAGTGGATTAATAACATGCAGGCCAGACATGCTCGTTTGCTTATATTATTAAAAAATAATAACAACGTCCATTTATTCATTCTATAGATTAATATATATACATTTTCTGTTTCCTACTTTAAGATTCTGATTTCTAAATTTTATATAGATAGTTAAATAAAAAATACGAATGTACGTACCAATCGACATAAAAAAATAAAAACATACACACAATACGACACAAAAAACCGCTTCTCAGAGAAAACTTCCAATGTGATATTTTTTTTTACAGATTGTTAAATAAAATACAAACTGCTATAATGAACATTAAGTCCTAGTTTATACTAATTTAACCTAAATTACCACCGTACATAAACAGCCAACCCCACACATCACACAGTGTCGTCAGCCCTTCATAAATAACATATAAAGAAATAAATATATAACAGTATAACACCTAATTTATGTAATGTAAAAAATATAAAAAAGCCACTCAGATAGCGACAACGCCCCACCCTCCCCTGCTTTCGCAGGAGAGCGAACGATCATCGAAGGCTGACAGTGGAACCACTGCCGCCCGCCTCACGCTCAGGACGCCGCGCCACGTCTCCTCATCGCGGCTGGATAGATCTCACATAGTGTGAAGGTCTCGTGAAGAACTTACTATAGAAATGATCCTATGAAGTAAGGTCTTGATAATGGAAACCGCCGTACAGCTCTTATTGCGTCGTCAATAACTCTCAACACCGCGATAGAGAAATGAGCGCAATGTGTACAGTGACATCTAATGATGCGAACTGTATACTTTTTGAATATGTCGAAAATGAATAAAGATACATCATGTATCAGTTGCCTACAGAGACATCTAGTGGGGATGATGATAATCATGTCCTGGATAAACGAGACAATCAATCATTCACAATTCATAATACTCAATCACAATCTGCATCTGCACTACACTCTTCACAGAACAAGAACAACTAACTATTCCTGGTATCTGTTATTTCTTCTTCGTAGGTATTAATCTGTCTCGCTCTGACCCGTTTGATTTATTGATGCTAAAACGAGAAGCACCTAGTATTAATATATTATTAACAGAAATCCTTGAAAAGTGACAGCTTCTTCTAGTCGTCTTATCTGTCTCTAACTTTCAGTTCGTAAACATTGCAAGAATAATACTAAAATTATTGTGAATATAATTTGACAATGTTGAAATGTTACTTAGTGTTGTAGGTATGCCATAAAATATTACTTAGTGTTGTAGGTATGCCATAAAATATTACTTAGTGTTGTAGGTATGCCATAAAATATTACTTAGTGTTGTAGGTATGCCATAAAATTATCAATATATAAATTCTATTCATTATAATTTAAATAGTTTTTGCATTATAGTATAATTACAACAGAAATCACTTGAAACGAAACATTAAAATAATGGCGCTTTTCCGAAATTTCCGAACCCAACGTCTTTGTTAGCATCGACCGCATTGGGCACAACATGTTCCATGTAAAACAAACAAACTTTAAAATGTAAGTATATAGGTGATATTGATTTGACACCGAATCGCATCGTTTCGTTTCTTTGTTGTCATTGGTCGTCATTTCTTCGTTTAAATTTCGATAATTGATTTGAACTTGAAGCGCGAAAACAACTAAATTGTTTTGTGTTTACATTCGGTGAACATAATAAATTAGACACTTCTCATATAATATTATATAGGTTGATAAGTAATTACATTTTATAGACGTAAGTGGGCACTACGCGAGTTGCAATATATGTCAAGCCAAATTATCTTTTAGGTCATCCGTTACTAATTTAAAAAAGCATATAGATAAAAAGCATCCCACGGTTTAGGTGATTGGCAGAACTGTTAGTTCAAATAACAGCAACCAGATGATGCTCCCATCCGAGGTACATACATCCTCCGCGTCACCAGATAATGCACCTGCCCAAACATCATCGGCGCCGCAACGACAATCATGCCCTGCTTTACCCTCACAACCGATAACTTCCCAGACGGAATTGCACCTGCCGTCAAGAAGAACATATGGCCATCAACTCATAACTAATTTTGTATCAAGACGTGGCAATTCAAAATTAGAAATTAATAAAAAAAATTATGAATCTGTTCAGTTCACAATGAACTTTCAGCCGTTTAGAATAGTTGAAGATCGTGGTTTCGGAGTTAATGGAGTATGCGTTCCCAAATTATATCAGTTCCACAAAATACGTAACACATTTCCATAGCAACATAACGATGCAGTGTTTCGTATGGTGAGTGTAAAAATCCGTGAACCCAAATACACAGATTCTTTAGTGCATACTAAAGGCGATGACTGAATAATTGAATATGATAAACGAAGTTAAAAAAAGAAGAAGGACATTTTGCGATATTTTGAAGATCAAGTATCAAGTAGTAAAACTACTGCTGTATTATCCGACTCGATTTCGACACCATTTAATATGTTATATTAAATGGTGTAAAAAAAATTCTAGAAATCATCAAAGATACAAAATTGCGATCGATAGAAAGAGAGAACGTAACGCAACTTATAAAGGCTGACCTGATACATATTTGCTCTCAATTATAGATTTTATTTTATGAAAACAACAACCCTTGATCCACATCAGAAATTATGAACATTCTTTCTGCAGGCTAGTATGACAAATAGGACACTTGTGAAATAATCAACGTGCATATGTACTTCGAAGTCATTTCAAAAAGAATAATCCGCTGTCTTGGTCTTTATATGCCAAATAGGATAAAAAAACAAATTCTTGTCACCGCAATGGAGTCAAGTCTGTATTAAATTCTCCCCATGTTTATACTATACGAAGGAATAAATCTTTATTTAGCCTCACAAAAGACTTCATCTCGAAATAGTTATTCCACTCATATACATTCTGATGGAAAAAAAACAGCTCCAACTCATAAACATACCCATGCATTATCGAAATGTAATGGGTTGCGTTGTTACTCCTGATAACTAAGACTCGCTCACTCTTCATAGACATCACTGACCCTGTGATTATCTGCTACTATACGCACGTTGATGAAATATCACACTCTTCTTTGATCCATTATGCACACAGCATCAAATCATTTCAAAACGGTTCGGTTTTATTACGTTCCAATAGAGAATCGTACATGAATACACAATTAATTAGGCTTCTTTCAGTGTGCCTGTAACCCTAATATCGAGTTTTTTGGTATATCTTAGACTATTTCAAATGAGGTAAAGCTGTTTGTGGTCGACCTCTAACGTTTCAACTATGTAGTAATTACTAATAGATCTATCGACTCTTTCAAAATGGCATCGCATTTATCTGTAACAGATTTTGTACGCAAGAAGGTGACAAACCGATTGTCGTTGATATAAGATAGTTGAGATTATAATCCACTAAAACCGTAAATTCTAAAATCTAGACAATATCATCAATCACCAATATTATATATCTTATGGCAGTAGCCAAAAGTATGGCCGTGTTTAATCTGGTTAATCGGTCATGAAATTAATTATAATAAATATATTGCTAAACAAGTATTCATTCTCCTCTTTATACCCGTTTATCTTAATATCAAAGAACAAGAAAATAATAAAGCAATACCGTAATTGTAACTTCCTCTTGTTAAGAGAAACTCATATGAGAATGAACATTCCTTTATTCAATGAAAAACTTCGTAAAACAATAATAATGAATATATCCCCAGGCATCTCTCCGAAGTATAAACATCTTCCTAGATATATATAGAATATAGAGATCTATGCTCCGGGATTGCTTACATACAATATTCAATTCCCAATTTTTGTTTAAGGAATTTGCTTAAGGATCTAGCGCTTTATACTTCTAATTTTATGGAAGTGTGGTATGGATATTTAAAGCCATAGCATAGATTAGGGTAACGTAATAGATGATAGTTTCATCTTACATATCGATTTTTAAAATGATTTCTTATAAATATATAAATTGTAATTATGCATAGTATCAGTATAAGATTTCTACATTTGGAAAGAGTGGGTTTGAGTCCATCTCTACTTTCTTAATGAGCTCTGCGACAGAACAATTTTATTTTAATTTATGTTCTCAACATTTGTTTTATTATAGTGTACTTGTTAGGATTCAATTTAGTTGAAATTTTTATCGCTTCAAACTTTCACCACATACTTTTTGAGCAATATATGAGCATCATCACATATCTTCTTGTTGATGCAATCATGCTAATCAGACCTTTATTAGTAGGTAAACCTACCTATAAGTTGCTATGAGCATTAACAACGAATTGTCACATCGAACAGAAAGATCCTAAGAAGTGACTATGGGAAAAATCAGAAGAATCTTACGATCTCCTTCTTGAACAAAGCTCTAAAACTCACATATCGAAATCTAAAATAAATATATCAAGAATAGACATCAACCAAAACAATAATGGTAAATCTTCTTAATTTCTAAAAAACATATGCCATATCTATAATAATGATCTTTACAGTTGTTCCGATAATTATCCCTTTACATCTTCTTGGTATAGATCTCGTTCGAGGAGTGGAATGCCTGTAGCATTAGCCGTGGCTCATAGGATATAAAAATAACTCTTAAATTTAGCAAACAAAAACACTTCTGAAAGAAAAGGTATGTCGAAAAAATATAAATTAAGTAACATTATGGACATTACATCCGTCGGATTCTTAAAAACCACGGGCCGCACACCACTATCCGAATATCCAACACTGCAATCCAAATAGGTCCGTGTCCGTGTGATTTCACGCGTACACAAGGGTGAGTTGACAGTGCACGATTATCCTCCTCATTCGGACCACGTTCGCTCGCGTTCGTGCGAATGCCCGCCAAAAGCGAACGCACCACGCCCTTAGTCGCGCCGCTTGTGAAATAAACACGGGAACCAATATCAACACGACTACTCGGCGGGCGACGTATAACAAACAAGAAAACGATTTTTAACCTCGTAGCGACATCTATGGCAATACACTGTGTAACAATATCAGTTTATTTAGGTATGTCTCTATGACAGTATGTTAGTGTCATATTCGAATTGTATTTCACGGTATCTAATAGATGGCGCTACATGTTTACGCAACGCATTAAATATTTGTTTTTGAGTTCTAATCGTAATTGAAACCATTATTTAAGAAACCTATATATTATTAATTTTTGGTATTTCACATAAATGTATTATGACATTGTGTCGTATGAAATTCCTCTACTTTGATCGTAAGGCACTTACCCTGACACGGGCAAGTGCCGCCAATTATTGCTCCTACTTGGACAATAATAGCAGTATTAATACAATTTAAATAGCATTAATATGAAAAATGTTTAAAATAATGAAGCAAATAATAAGTCACGCAACCTATTATCACATGAATACGATGATTTCCTTTGAAAGATAGCTATAATATTTATAAATATATTTTTTCCACATATTTTGATTATGTATACATATGTAAAAAATATAATTGTGAACCCCAATTTCTTTAAAGTTTATGCAAAAAGAGTAACTATAATTAAATAAGTAATAATTTAAATATAAAGAGTAATTATAATGAAAAAATATTATGATTAAAAATAGTTTGATAATATCCAAAGAGGCGGCTTGGTCTCATTCATTATATTCATCATTGAATTGGCAGACCATTTTACGTGGATATTGTAAAATCTGTAAGGTGACGCGAGGATTTTGATAAATGATTAATTACATTAGCGTATTAAAATATTCATATATGATCGATACGATTAAGTTTTAAAGAGTGATAATTTCGTTAATTTATAAAAATTTCTTTTAGGATTATTATGCTCGCACTTAATTTTTCAATGAATTATTTTAATTGCTCAAGGATTTTACCATGTAACTTTACGTATCTTCTTTTCACGGTAAGACTAATAACGCTGATTATTAAAACATATCTATCCAATAATCGTAACAATTAATTTGGAAAAATAAGAATGACAACTAGCAAATAACAGATCATAATGCGTAGAAATATTTATGTGTATGTATGCGAGTGCAATGGAAGAAACATCATAATAGACGAAATAATATTATAACATTTTGCGGGTATCTTATATCAGTATAAAACAAAATTCAGTATCAATTATATACATGTATTAATTATGGACTTTTATCTTCTTGTCTTATAAAAGTAAATTCTTTGGTTAGTCGCTTCTTGCACTTAAGTTATTTTGTTAGTTAGATTCTCCATATAAATATATTCCGTGGATAGTTTTCATTTTAGTTATCAGAGTTTATATGCATTAATTTACAAAATTACAATATCTTTAAGTTGATCTAATATGTTTAACATATATGCATGTATTTGAAAACTTTGAATTAACCTAAAATCATACTTTCAGGTTACATCATTAAGTATTATAGCTGGAGGATAACGGTATTATGTAATACGACTATTATTTTATGGTTTTTGCCGCCACAACTGCTCTTGTTTTTTCTGATAATATTATCCTTTTCTCAGGTAATATTACATTTTTCAAATTTGAAAATTTCTTTTTATTATAAATTGAGTTACAATTTTAGTATGAGGTAATTTTTAATTGTGCCTTTGCCGATTTTGGGCCGGTGGAGCGGCTAGAATTGACGGACCGCATAGAGGCAGGGCTCAATGGGAGTGGCTGGAACAAGTTTTAATTAAAGCCAGGCAGAAAAGTGAAATGGTAAACCAATTCAAAATATATTAATATTTAACTACTTTCCTATATATATATATTTTTATTTCATATGGCACCATCGAAAACGACATAACTCATAAAGCTACGTTTGGGAAATGGCGAATGCAGAATATTTCGTAACTTCAAAGTGACTGATACCTTATTCTCTTTTAGATATTAAGATTGTTAAGTTGGTATCTTTACCACGCGAATGTCACGGTTTATATTCAATAAAAAAAGATGGATACCACCTATTACAGTTAACGAGGCATTCCATCTAGCTCCTCAGACAAGAGAACACTTGTGCGTCTTGAATCTAAGACGTAGATCTCATGGGTCACAAGCGCGACTATCATGGTGAACTGCGTGCTCGATTGTCAACCCTATGTATGTAAAAATAAAGCTTTCATTGATTTAACATCAAAATTTATTTTTCTTAGACACGATAACACTTTCATATCGTTCGTAAAACATAGAAATGATCAATTTCTTGTTGTTTTAGATTGATTAGTAAGGCTTCATACATATCGCCTTATAATAATGATTATCTTACATGATTGCGGAGGATAAGGAATGCATCGTTGCTGGGTCCCCGGATGCCTACTCTCACAGTATAGAACACAGTAGCGTTACCCAGCTATTTCACCCTGTAACTAAAACGAGCTATAACGTGGCACTACTACGCAACATAGCACGCTACGCACAAAGCAAGATCGTGAAGCACCTTCAGGCATCGACTTCCGGTAAACTTCGTAGCTCTATCTAGTCTATCCTGGAAATAAGGAATAACATGTTTTAAAATCAGGCTCCTAAACATTTTAAGGTAACGACTATATAGTACTTTTCATGAATATACCCTGCCGGCCAAAGGTTTAAGACCGCACATAAACAACATAATTATCCATCAATTGTAATAAAATCCCATATGATAAATAAAAGAAATTCACATCTGCATATTCTATTGTTAGTATCGAATATTTAAAGAAGTCATTCTTTTGTTTACTTTCGCTATTGGACAATAAACATCTATTGTTTTCAAACACTGACGAACGCTGCGCTTTCGAGACCATTTAGAAGCGATATTTCTTTAATGGAAAGTTAGCAGTTATTTTTGCCAGAGTTAAATCGTCGTTCTTCAATTTCTTTTATTGTTTTGAGGGTGATAAATGTGATTTCTGCGGCAAACGACATACCAGTTCGAAGAATCATAATGTAGACGCGTTGTCACCCCTGACCACTAAAATCAAATGCCTTATCACCAGTAATAAGGATCTTCAGATCCCTAAACTCAAATTTTGGGCACTCTATACTCTTTTGTAATCCACATAAGGCTGATCATGTGAGAAGAAAGGAGTCCTAAAAGACACAAGTACAAGCACACAGTTCACCTTTGATGATTCAAATTATTGTGAGTGCAAAGACTAAGCCGGCATGCCTCTTTGTGAATATTTGGGTTTCAGGTTTCTCACATTCGCCAAGCGAATGTAGAAATACATATACCTATATAAGGTACTTTCAGCCTTACTAGTTTTTAGCCGTAATGTGTTTATTAAATTTGTGTATATTTTAACTTCCGAAATTTTATAACACATAAAATATTTCATAAGAGATGGTAGTTCTTACTTGAGCCCCTTCACAGAATGCCTATGCAAGATCAACCATCAGAACAGCCAACCCTAAACATGTACACGACCCTGCTACGACGGCACTATTAGTGTGGTTGTGTTGTGTCGCCGAATATTAAATACTTTTTGTCTGTTTTCTTGATTAATATGAACAAGTAAACACCCATAATTATATCACCAATAGACTTCTAGCGTGTTTTCGATGATTCAATCTAGAATAACTAATTGAACGATATCTGAGCTCAATCAATTAACTATTATTAACAAACAGTGTTATAACAAATATCGCTATTAGTATTGTTAATAAACAATTTTATTTTTAATTTATGTTCTCAACATTTGTTTACAACATTGTTAGTTTCGGATTATGGTATGTTATATGTACACACAATGCCTTTCACACGGCATCTAAACCTTCCTCCAATAGACTAGGATTAGGCACATACATTAAACCAAACTAATGTAGAGCACCAGAAGTGAGTGCCTCTTTGTTTTCTGTTGGCACTATGATATATTCTGCGAAATTGATGCAATCTTTCAATTAAAGATATCGACGCCGCCAGCGACTAATTGCCCGATAAGTCGTCGATTCGCGTCTCGTTTTAATAAGGTGCGCTGTACACATGTGTGAGGGATGCCGATGGAATGCCACGGTCAAGTGTATATGTGTGCGGGCACGTTAAAAGTGGATGCTGCAATGGGTGGGCCATTGCGTCTCTAGATATTACCAGAGAATATAGAAAGAAAAGAATAGTTTCAGTTAAATATGAAATTATTAATATAGCTTAAAATATTTAATATAAACAAGCGTTTATACACTTAATTACTAACGTCAAAGACATAAAATTTACTTAACAAGGCCAGCAGTACATTAATAATTCGATACAGGGATACAGGCAGTTTTCAAGATCGTCGATCGTCGAGAAGGCCCAGATACCATGTCTAGTGAAGATAATTTCATTGTTGCTGCCAGCAAGCGAAATAGACGCTTAATAGCACCAGAAATCTGCGTTGATGTTAAAAACCCGAGTTAAACCTTATAAATTGACTACAGTAAAACGGCGACTGAGAGATGTAAAGTTGTATGGTCGCGTTGCGGTTCAAAACAAGAAAAACGGATGCAGTGGGCTCTTGACCTTAGGGTGGACTGAAGAATATTTTAAAGATTGCTTCGGACCGATGAATCAGTTTGAACTATTCGGTTCAAAAACGTAGAATTTACGTTCGACGCAGTGCCCAATAAAGATGATGTCCGATTGTGTAGTCCCAACAATCAGTATGGTGGTGTCTTAATTATGGTCTGGGGTTGCTTCTCTAGCCAAAAGGAACTGGCGATTTGATTAAAATTGAAGGAATTTTGAAAAAAGGAACAGTACAAAAACATTTTAGAACAAAAATGAATGAACAAAACGGATCTCAATCCCATTAAACTTTTTGTGGAAGAGCTTGATAGGCACGTTCGTAATCGTGGCCCATCCTCACTTGAGAAGAAATGTGGAATGCTTTATGCGAAATTTGGAACAATATATCACCAATTACAAATTGATTTATTTATTATTGACAATAAGACACCATTAACAAATTAGGACATAGACAACAAAAAATATAAGGATTTACTAATAATACATGATAATCTGTAAGATTTTTGATCTTAATATTCAGTATCTAACATTCTTTATTGATTTGAGGCCATAACAGTATACTTACCTAAACAATATAATAAATGCAACTCAAACGCCACGTGCCACATTTCTAAAACAACAAACTAAACCAGCGACGTCATTAGCAGTTTTATTTCCGTTCCAGCGCTTCTGCGAAATTCCCGTTCGGACTTGTATTTGTGCGGATGTGAAATAAGAAAAATACGTGCTAAAGGATTTCTAAATAACTCTTATAAGCGGTCAAAGCGGTGGAATTTTTAATATGTCGTAAATCACATTCTGAATACAAATCCATAATTCCAGCCCTTTTATGATTATGTCCTTGAACTTTTAGAAACTAGCTTTAAGCTTTTCATATTGCCTTTGACTGAACATTTTGACTTATTATTACTTATATATTTACTTATTATCTAGTTAAGGTAAGTTTATACCGCCACATTGCACACAAAGTATGTACAATATGTTTTGGGTCATTACTGATATAAAAATCACTAGACTTATACTAACACTTATGAATGTATTGAGATATAACGATGACATTAGTATATATATTGACTATATCCACAAAGTTGGATGGAATTTGTCCTCACAAAAATTTATTGATATTCCATCACTATTTCAACATATGGCAATTAAATTAGAACTGGACTTTTGATGATTATCTTTTATTATTAAACCCTTAGAAATAATGAGTATGATTAACTGATAGATCACGACATTTAACAAATAAATTCTAACAATAGTAATAATTCAATTTTAGTAATATAAAAAATGTACATTAATGCACCACAAATTACAAGTTACGAATAAATTATAAAGCTCTCCTGCTTTTTGTACTGGTATGGATAGATAGTGATTTTGCATGAATTTTCGGTTCAACCGGCGAAGGACCGGTCTATCAATAGAATCTACAAATAGAATACCAGTGTTAAATAGCAGAATAACACTGTAGGGTTGGTTATGATGAGTGTCCCAGAACTCAACTAGAGGTAACGAGACATTCCATTTCAGTCCTCAGAAATGACAATAGATTTAGCATCTTGAATCATTTTGATAGTAGTCATAGGGAGCATTGATCACTTGCTATCAGGTCACATGTGTGCTCGTTAGTCACATACAATATTATAATAAAAAAAATAAAACCTTGTTCACTTTGTGCAGAACTCTTTGATAAAACTAGCGTTTCTTGTTTCAACTCTATATTGTTCGGTGTTATATAGTGAAGTTATATAAATTGCATTATTTTGTATTTATGAACTTTTGTAACTGAATGCTTATTTACTTAAACCACAAATTACAAGTTACGAATAAATTATAAAGCTCTCCTGCTTTTTTGTACTGGTATGGATAGATAGTGATTTTGCATGAATTTCGGTTCAACCGGCGAAGGACCGGTCTATCAATAGAATCTACAAATAGAATACCAGTGTTAAATAGCAGAATAACACTGTAGGGTTGGTTATGATGAGTGTCCCAGAACTCAACTAGAGGTAACGAGACATTCCATTTCAGTCCTCAGAAATGACAATAGATTTAGCATCTTGAATCATTTTTGATAGTAGTCATAGGGAGCATTGATCACTTGCTATCAGGTCACATGTGTGCTCGTTAGTCACATACAATATTATAATAAAAAAAAATAAAACCTTGTTCACTTTGTGCAGAACTCTTTTGATAAAACTAGCGTTTCTTGTTTCAACTCTATATTGTTCGGTGTTATATAGTGAAGTTATATAAATTGCATTATTTATTTATTTATAAACAACACCAACCACATGTTTAACACTTATCACTAAACGAACAGAAAATACATTTCCAGATGAACATGTCAAAAAAAGAATAGAAAAAAGTATAATTTTGTACACTTGTATATTTTAATTATTTATACATTTTAAAATTATGACACTACAGGTTTTATAATACATTTATCACATTTTTAACTAAATACCTCTGCGGTGAAAGAAAAATATTGTTGAGAAACCTGCATGTTCAATAAATTAATATTTTAAAAACCTCTGAAGCCGCCTATCTGCCGTGTCGCCGCATGGTGTATTTATGGTTCAATACAAAGTACATTTTAAAACGGACGCTTATGCCCCAACCACCTTATTTGTAAATATAGACTTTTGACGTTTTACACAAATGAATTCCAACGTAATAAAAACATTAAAAGAATCATCGCAGTGGGTCAAATTGTCGGTTTAAAAGCGCCATATCTTTAAAATGTCAAAAAAAAGGTTTAATGATAATGGATGCGTAATGGTGCGGGTAATTTGCTTTGAATTTGTACAATGTAAGTATCTTTATTAGATATGATTGTTTTTCATGAAATAAATTTAATTTTATCCTTAAAATTATCCTTTCGTTCTTAATTATTGCATATTTCGGTATTTACATTTTAATAGCGTTAAGAGAAATCACCCTCAATAAAAATGAGCTTCGGGTGACAGACTCGGAAAGTTTGTTGCCCACATTGCGCAGGGAACCGTATGGATACTTCTATCCGTTGTTCCTGTGCTTCTTGCCTGGAGAGGTGGAGGCAGATATGCCAATGGGCAGCCTACATGTAGAATATCGTGCAGGAGCGTGGACAGGTATGCGCAAGCCATATCGCTACTTTTAAAGAATGCTGTATTTGGTTCTCGGAGGCCTATGTTTAGCAGTGGACTAGCAATGGGCTGAGATATTGATGATGGTGATGATGATTGATTGATTGTGATTATTTGTGGTATTGGAATTTGTATGCAAAATTGAGAAGTAGGTGTTTGGTAGTTATAAGCAAATATTGTTATTTTTTTTATCAGTTAAGAATTTCCGCTATACTTATTAACTACGCTCCATAACAAAATCCAAACATAACGAGAACAATATCTGACAACATTATTTAGAGTTTAGTCGTAGTATTTTTTTATTAACTAAAGAAATATAAAATTAATTTGATAACGAAATAAGTTTGATTTTACTTGTACTTTCTATAACACTTTAGCAGTACATTTTGTTTTCAAATGGAAGTCTACGGCTTTATCCAATTGTAATGATTTCAATTCGCATATAATCTTACTATACGAGATTCCAAGAAAGGTATTCGTATAATTATTTGTCGTTACGTTTTGTTCTACGAGAGCGATGTGTAATCACTTCTCAAGCAAATTTTAACAAAACATACGTTAAGCGTTTAATAATTAAATATACTTTACCCCTCCTATCTACGTTACATTAGTTAGTTAGTCCTTGATTAAATGTGATTAAAATCAAAACTGTGTCATTATTACGTTTTATCTGCATTATATTTTTTAGCGTTTTTACTGTATTTTAGGGAATTGAAATGAGCAGTTATTTTTTAGAAGGCAGAAAACTATTTTTGAGTAGAAGACTCCAACCTGCTTTTTTTATATTCTATTAACCCAGTTCACCTGACAGTAATCGATGGATCCGACCCACAAATACTTACATTCAATCTGAACATAGATTCAAGATGTATCACATCCTTGAAAGCGAGATAGGATGTCATGTTATCAACATGTAATTGTGTCCCTGGATCCCCTATATTCACCATACGAAACACAGCAGCGTCATGCTTCCATTCGTGTTGTATCTGGTATCTAGCTTCAGCATGGTTCTACCGTCGTGCGTTAAATGGAACAAGTTCAAAAGTCTGATAATATACCTTGTAAAACTCTTAGTGAACGGTTATTTAGTTAAGGCTATCTTATAAATTATTTTTTTTATTTTTTATAAATAAACCAAGCTGAATTGGAGTGGACATGGTGGTGTATATAGGATATTTCGTGAATTTAGGTGATTTAAAATCGACGCCATGATAGTCTTGAAATATTTTGAATTATATTTATACTTTGTTGCTAAACTCAAAGTCCCGCTAAGGAATAAAAGCATGAGTATTAAAGTAGTTGTATGAATAATAGGATTATATTTATGAATGACTTGGGAGCTGACAACTTAAAGCTGATATCAGTTATTAGAAGCAAGCAACAACCTGGCCCTAGCACTGTCAAAATATATAATTATACCCCTGTTTATATCAAATAATTATAATACTCTAGTTTAACAAATAGAAACTTAAAATATAATTGTTTTTATTGCTACTTTTCGGATTTCCTTGTTTTTTTTCATTATATCATTGGTTATATAAATAGAGAGAACAACTAATATTTAGAGAGTTAAGATATTCGGCTTAGGAAGGCAATGCTCTTAAGAAGTTTGTGTTAGGTAATATGTCAAAGCCTTAAAGTAGCTTTGCTACGAAGCACTACGAGGTTACAACCTAACTAGAAGTGCAAAGAAGTAGCAGCACGTTTCTTTTTAATCTGTAAATTCTTTATTTAATATTTATGTAATGATTAAATTTTGTTTCTACCATATATTCAATTATTGACATAGTATATAGTATGTAATTAGAGTGAACCATATCGATCATCTCACTTTGTCTCTGTTGTATTGTTTATCCGAAAAAGCTAAAGTCAAAAAAAAAATACGGATATATTTTTATGTATAACAAATATATAAAATATATTTGTCATATATAATGAAATGTTATATAAAATGAATGAAAACATTGAGAATGACAAATACATAAACAAAGGTAATAGAATTTTAACTAGTAGATGTGAACTACTACCAGAAACTGACAATATCACTAACGAGGCAGCTGGAGTGAATAAACCGTGTTATGATATCAAAATTTTAGTATGAATAGATACCCACAGTATATATACAACTAAAGTTATTATATCCTTTTTTTATATACTTTTTTGAACTGAAAAAATCGGGCACCAAATTATTAATAATAAAGAAATAGCCTTAATATTAATAATTTGGTGACGGATTTTTGCCGAAAATAATTTTTAGTTCATAAATGCAATTCCGCATGATTTCGTAATGATATAAACGTAACGGAAACTAATATCTTCCTTATTAAAATGGGCTGCGATATTGTGGTAAACAAAGCAATTCATCTAGTAGCCGCAATGTTTACAATAAGAGGAGGATTGTTAGTATTTGCTCAACTAGTGATACAGTTGTATTTGATTAATTCTAAGGCAAGTAAATCGGTACAAGTACAAGGCACGATTGAATACTAGTACACCTAAGTACTTAGTTCTGTTGACATACGTACATTGATTACGGATATACGGTTTGATATCGGTATAATGGTTGGTACTCGGCCTGGCATAAGCGTCGTAGCATATTTATAGTTTTCGGGTATGAGGTGTTGTTTTAATGCTCCGTGTCTTTGAGGGTTGAGGTTATCTGATAACAAAAGTTACCACCGTGGTGAAGATCTACCCTAAGACGTAAGCTAGGTTAAAATTAACAAGTGATAGTTTTACCACCATTGATGTATAGAAATATCTATCCCATAGACATTTTTGAACATCTATATTTGCGGCACATAACTTATTTTTGGATTTTAGCAGTAAGGTGGATATTTTGTATGTAAACGTATAACCGCTACGTTTATGTATCCAACACAATAAACTTGTGCAAAGTAAACGAAAAGGTACAATTTTCGTGTTAAAAGAGCTCGGCCTGCTCCGTGTAAACCGAATCACTGTTGCATCGTCAAAGTGCTGACAACGAGAGTATAACCAAAGGTACCTGAAGCTCATCTCGCTTCACTTCAAATCCAGGTTTCACGAGTGTTTATGTGGTTGTGTTGAAAATGTACGTTAATTCTGAAAATAGTACCGCAATTTTATTTCTTTAAGAGCACGCCCTCTTGGTTTATTTTGATAACAATTTAACTCAACATAATACATAATATATTATATTACGGGTCAAGCTATCGCATTAGTCTCTTAAATCAACTGTGCTTTTCGAAATACTTTCTTATAAGATGTTAATGGACTGACCATAAATTATTCTTAGTATCGCCACAATGCAGCTAATTTGTAATAACCGCATGATCACATTTGAATATTTATTGTAATTATTTTTTCCATTTACATAGTTTTATAGTTTTTCAATTTAGTAAGTAGTTATACAATTAATGGGAGATAGGAATGTAAGCGACATCTTGTGATAAGGATCTCCTGGCTTCCCCTCTAAGTAGTAATGATTTATAAATCTTAATGGACACTAATATTAAGTACGTTTTCAACTTTATTGAATTTTATCTCAATACCTCCATTTCCTATTAGACCACATTGGTGTGTCACAAGTGCAGCTAAAATAATCAGCAACCTAGTGATAAGCAATCAAATGAATCTTTTTTGTACACTTAGATTATCGTACCACTACGTATTATCGTATTTCTTATAATATTCTCGTAAGTATACTATAAGAAATCAGAAGATCTACTCAACATATTCCTCATATTGGGGTATTCAAGAAAGAAACCTAAGATTACAATTAAGGCACCGGACCTGTGATTAAATTGTCGTTGCTGGTGTAAAGGAGCGATGGTTCCTAACACTCAGGTGATTCGTATGTTTGTTTGCCTCTCTCTTCAGTTGAAAAAGTATCTAGAAAATAAACAATATAAATGGTATTTTCACTGTGTCAAATTGTTCTCCCAGGGCGACTGACAAACGGAAACAACATTTTAGACTTTTTATTTCAAAAATAAACGAATGCATGTCCGTTTAATATACATGTCTGCCTCTCTTCTTCTTTTAAAAAAACACATGAATAGAAACAACTTAAATTGTATTTTACCTGTGATCGTTTGATCCCCGAGGGCGACTGTTAAACTGAAACTACATTTGCAACTATCGTTACAGAAATAAAGGAATTGTGGTGGCGGCGATGTTCTAGAGCCGAGGTGGAGTTGCGACGGGGAGGAATGTTGATATTACGCTGTACAACTCTTCCTACCCTCTGCAACTCAAGGTTGGTCTCAACGCACCACTCATGCGGCTATGGCGAGGCTTGGGTTCGATTCCCAGCTGAAGAAGAATATTTGCGTATCAAAAATTGATAGTTTTTGGGTCTTTTATGATCTTATATATTTATTGTATTGAAGTTTGATTAGATTTGACTTGATTGTATTGGACTAGGAAATGGGATTACGAGCCTCTGTGTTAGCTCAGATGCTAGCGCTATTATATATCCTGCGAAGTTAGTATTTAGTAGAACCTATGTACAGCAAGGTACTCTTAATAATAACGAGATTATGATGATAGCAAACAATTCATCTTATTTCTTTATATAAAACTGCATAAAATATATGTGCCTATTTCAGAATTGTGACTACCATATTCTGTGGTATAGGTAAACCGTAAATTATATTTTTTTTCCACCTTTTAACATGACTTTGTTAAAGTTTTGTTTTCACTGCGGGATACCAACGTATTAGTACGAAAAATGAGAGCTAGGGACGTTTACAGAATAGTAAGGTTGGAAAAATTCTGTTGTATTTTGTTTTTAGGTGTAATTCTATTATAATTACACCTATATAATCTATCACACTTGACTGATGAATGTCCAGAGAGAATGTTTTTATAGAATTAAATTATTCAATAATAAATGAAATTTTCAACTTATTACTTCTTAATGTACAACACACTACTGACAATGTTCTCCTGGTAGATATAATGTCAACGACACGGGGAACTGTATATAGCACGTACGAATACCTGATTCGTACGTGCTATATACAGTTGGCCCTAAATTTTGCGATCACATTGATTCTTGAGCTGAACTGAAAGCAGTAGATTTAACAGGTTCTTTAGTTACCTAGCCACACCGCCGTCTCGGATTACTATCCATAATATTTGAATTTAAAATGTCTTCCACTTATTGTTTATCTATGGAAATTGTCTTTAATTATTTTGGAAAATCTTTTAACCACACATTTAGCTTTGTATGATATAAGAGGTATTAAAAGTCGGTAGACCCTCATAAATCTTGCAAAGGTGTCATATGTTAC
This sequence comes from Teinopalpus imperialis, assembly GCA_029286865.1. NCBI lineage: Eukaryota > Metazoa > Arthropoda > Insecta > Lepidoptera > Papilionidae > Teinopalpus > Teinopalpus imperialis. The sequence continues at coordinate 45,973 of JAGSMU010000274.1, read as the reverse complement.
GCCCCTCGAGTATACGAATCCTTGTATCGCTTGCGTCTACGAAAAACGAGAAGATATAAAAGACCAAGAAACTATTGTGCTATATTAATTAACATAAAATAACAACTAAGCGCTGTCAAAATTATAAAAAATGTTCACCTTTAATAACAAGCAACAACAGCATACATATTAAAATAAATATTTAATACTGTACGTTAAACAAGTAACAATACTTTGGGTAGGTATTCCGAGAAAATGCTAAGTGAAATACTATTAATTAATGTTATATTTTCATTCTTCCAGAAGAGAAGAATAAAAAAGAAAAGAAATAAGAAAAAATACATTATCATCTGGCAACATGGCAATATATAAGCAGTTTGCAAAATCTTTACCCCACTACTATGTTCTAGTTTTTAGTGGTGATCGGCACTAAAAACGCCATCATGAACTTTATTCGATCGATATCGCAAAACCGTTAATATCTACAAAAAATATTCAAAGCCAAGAATTGCAGTGGCAAACATAGAGGACCTGAAACTTGATTCAGATATTGTGTGGTTGACATAATCATTATGAGCACAATATAATCCATAGAAGAAGCTGTGGCCGAATATAATATAATGATATTATAATAAACAAGCTGTGTGCGTTTTAATTATAATGTCATTATATATTTGCTATGAATTTTATTCACGACTCAGGTCGCCAGCTCATAGCATTACCGCTGTGTTTCGTATGGTATGTATAACAGGGGACCCAATTACTTGTAGCCCTTAAGATGATAATGCATGTAAAAAATGTAGACGTCGTGGGGGACTGCAGTCATCTCCTTCCATCAGGTGAACTTATTGTTCGATTTTCACCTCTAGCATTATAAAATAAATTATACTAAATATATACTATTTTGTATAAACTGTTGTTAAAATCTGTGTTGTTACATAATTTTAGCATATTTTACGATATAAAATATGATCATTGAATGTTTATACGCGTGGCAAAGAGACAGATTTCTCCGATGACAGATATTTATTTACCCAACGTTTCGAAGAAACTTGTAAAATGGGACGGCTACTTAAAACAACTAACTTGGTTTTGTAAGAAAACTTTCGTTTTAAGATATTAATTCACGTGAGAAATAACACCTAAGAAAATCCAGTTCTATATTTAGTTTTTTTTTACATTTTTTATTGTTATATTAGGTGGTGACAACGAGTGTATGGATCCGAAGCTCTAATAACAGAATATAAAATATTCAATCTTTGTCATCAGGAAAACGATGTGCTCGCTTTTTACCCTTAGTTTCACAGGTAATGGTAACGCATGTAGGATATAAAATTAAGATACATAGCGTCAACCTTTGCGACTTAGGCAGATTATATTGTTATCAGAACCATTAGAGTAATTTTTTTGGTTGGTTGTTTTTGTTTATGCAAAGCTCAACACCATTTTACGCGGGTATTCTGTGATCTGTTGCTTAAGAATAAGCTTTTTCGAATTGTACAAAAAACAGACGAAAAGAAAAAGGATTGATTATCCAATAGGTATACTTTGAATCAGTCTATTAATAATTTCATAAAAGAAAAGCTAATTAACTGCCTTGTGCAGTTGTTTAATTCTCGAATCGCGTGAAGAACTTCTAATGTACGACTAGTACAATGGCGCCTTGTTTTTCAACATCTCCACTCATTTATAATATCTGTATGTACTCTGTGTATATTTCACGATGTTAACGACTTGTATACAGAACAGTGTTTTTATTAACGTTTTGTTAATAAGTCAGTCGTAAATTCTAAAGCGTGAACACTGAGTTGCAATTATTTCTTGTTTTTGCTAATCATCATTTGGAAGATAACATATTATATATTTATATATATACGTATCTATCAACTATTTACTTATTGTTCACCTGTAAACAAAATCAGTATTTAGTAGTTTTTTTTTACACTGGTACAATTACGCCACAGTTTGTTTCTAAAAAAACATTTAATCGTTTTCGCGTAAACGCAAAAATTTTAAATTTGTGACCGTAGCAAACAAAGCTTGATCTTGCTAATCTTCACCATGCATAATCACTGGATTCGAGTCCCAGGCGGGGAACAATATTTATTTATCACAAATTTGTTTGTGTATGTTCCGGGTATTTAACACTGAATCTTCCTCTGATTATTCGCATTACATCGAACTAGGAAACGGGCGTTGAATGGGAGCCTCCGTGTCAACTACAAATGCTATTGCTTGGGGCACGTGTTGATATTCTGGTACCAACGAGAAAATATCACCCAGAGAACATCACAATAAAGTTTATATTAAAAGAATTAACCTGCTGATATTTTTTACATTATCACTACATTTAATGAAGGGATTCAACGTATAAAGGTATACGGAACCCTACAAGATCGTCGTAGAATAGCAAATACGTTCCACTTACTATCAAAGATAAGGCAACTTTTATTTGCCGCAGGTGACTAATACTGTACAAAAAGTAAATGACCATTTTAATTAACTGTTATATAATTTTTATGCTGTACTTGTTGCGAGTGCTTTGGACGATTGTGAAAATGTACGAACAAGAGATGTTTTACCTCATAATTTACTAAGGCAATCAAATTCAACGATGTTTCAAGAAAATTTCACTGTTTTGAAAAAAAAACGGGAGAGATATTTATGGACATTTAAAAAAGTGCAACATTTCATGTAAATTATGCCTTTAAACTTCAACAAAAATCTTTTTTTGCCAAGTTAATGTTCGTTTTTCAAATATAAGTTATAATTTACGACCGTTTTATTTTCAGAAATCTTTTTTATTACATTGAGAGTAACAAACCAGCACAGAGTTCATTTAATGGTAATAAGTGATCCCTGCGGCCCATGGCATCTACATTCATCCTTGACAAGGAATCATAATGCAGTAAACTTCTAGGTCTATCCACTAGAAATACTTAGACTGCATATTCATTGTCCCCTCTCAGTTCTTAGATAGAATAGCTTGTACCAATTAAAGGGTCACCGAAAACCTACACTCGCCAAACGAAATCCAATAGAGTTACGCTAATTCATGCTATTATTCTGAGAGTCGGCGTCCGTGATCTTCAACCGATTGAAATGCCGTGTTCGTTGGTGAGCGCATCACTGGATAACGGCTAGACCGATTTGATTATATTATTTTAAAATGTTCTTAATAAGGTTTTATTTAAATATAAGGTTTTATGGAAAGAAAAAATTAGATAAGTTTCTCCGGGAAATTTGGCAAATTCGGGAAAAACGATAAATTTTCACAACTCACAAAATGATCACTAACAAATTTATTCATTAATATGGACAGGACAGCGCTTGTAAGGTCAGCTAGTAATAATATATAATAAGGACTATATAAAGAATAAAACAAACTACTATTAACGACCTAAATAGAGACGTTTTTAGTCGAATGTTTTGACTTGAGCCGAGCCGCATACTTGATGTTATTGTTTGCGGCGCTGCACTCAAAATATACTAGTTTGGAAACACGTGCCTACGCAAAAAGCTTGTTCGATAATTACTGCGTATTATATTTAGTAGTCACCCGCAAACAACCTAAACCCACAACTATATATTCGATAATAACATAGTCCCGTTTCCACACTTGGCTCGACACATCTCATTCACTTATGCGCAAGGCCACTGACGCGCCGTGATTCTTGCGTGATGAAAGTCTCCACATTGGTTTAGAATTTACCACCATAGCTTCGTCGACTTCCCGGTGATAATTCAATTCTGCCATTACGCACCCCAGCCACTTTGCATTAAGTGCCTGTACATACATTTTCATTGTATTTCAACAGTTTTTTCGTGACTATGGAAGATTCTCAACGGGCAGCGTTTTACGCAAATCCAGGACATGTTGGCACATCTGTAATACAATAGTATTATACCACCCAGTCGACGAGAATGGCTCTGACAATATTTGTCACGATACTACCACGGTATTCCCCAATCATAAACAAAAGCATCACACCAGTTTCTTGCCATAATCCTACCCATAAACAATTATTTTGATAATTTGATACACTAACAATTAAAATAAAACTTGTACAACTATTTAAGAATAGACATCAATATAAACCGCTAAACTGATTCGGAAGTAACATAAAACTATTAACGTGATCTGATTCGCGAGTACATAAGTTAACTTTAATTTCCCTATGCGAAATTTGCAACGGGAGCCAACCGTGGAGATGCTAACCAGATGTGTAAACTCTGCCCAGCTGTGAAAACGCTGACCAGATGTAGAAACATTTCCCAGTTGTCAAAACTACAACCTGCTGTGAAAACTCTACCCAATCATGGGAACGCTAACCTGTTGTGGAAACTCTGTCGGACTGATCACACGAAAGTAATAATTAAGAATAATAATCACTTTAATTGTATTAAATTAATATAATTTAGATTAGGTGATTTTGTAATAGATTGTTAAATATTATTAAAAAAATTGTGTTAAATGTATTTACTCGGTAATCAAATTATTCAAAGAGACTTGTACAATTTCCTTTTAATTTAAATTATAGTTTTTACTCTGTTTTTTTCTTCAGAATATTGTTATACTTGTGTAAAAAATTAGTGGCTTACTATTTTTTTTTAAATAAGTTGTTTAAATAAACTCTTGTATTTATTGCAGTGTTATTTAACATCAATATGTTACACGAAAACTAAATTTACTCCATTCTCTGCAAACTTTGAATTGGTATTGATACAATCCAAAACGACGAGTGGCGTTTATAATCACAAACATTAAAAATGGTGTAATAAAAAATTAAATTGTTAATAAACAATTTTATTTTTTAGCAACGAAGAAGAAAGAATAAAAATATTTTGAATATATGTGAAGTCCGCTAATCCGCAGTAGACCCGTAGTCCACTCCACAATTATGCTCTAACACGCTGTCGAGAGGTCTATGCCCTGCAGTGGTATATATACATATATATATCATTTCTTAGCCGAACAATTTAAATACTCAGCTATTCTTCTGTACGCCCACTTATGATCTATATGGAAATTAACAATTATTTGCCTAGTTGACAAGTCACAACTTTTATTTTGCCCATTTCGAACAAAATTAAATTCAGATTCAATTTTGAATTTATTAGGCGTCCAAGGCCAGTAACAAAAATTAACTCCTACATATGAGTAAGACTCATTTTGTAATTAAAAGTACGATATGTTTTATATTTTATACATTTAATGAGTTTTTTATTTGAGTGGCTATATTATTGCATGATTATTAATTATTAAATGTGTATATTTTTTACGAACATTTGTACGTTGAAGTTATACTTTCTTTATTCTTAAGTGTTTCTAATTATATGACCACCACTGTATATATATATATATATATACATATGATTATAGGCTGTTACTCTACTGATTGCGTGAAGTCCTGCAACCAAAATCGAATCGAAAATAAGACTCAAAAATCTGATGCATAAACACATGTTACATATGTTACGCTTATCCGTACAACTGGACATTGTTTTTATTTATTGTCCATGTATGGCGTCTGCGAACGTAATCAATGATGAGTCAATATCCGCTCTAGACTGTTATTAAAGATGTCTGTTGCGATCAATTCGATCGCGTTGATACCTTATACGATTTATCACATTTTTACGTAGTAGAGCCACACTGCAGTTATTTCCTATCTCCAACACGAATGGCTCGACAATATCTTGCGGTAACATCATCACGCTACTATGTTTCGTATAGTGAGTATGGTAAGGTAAGTAACTTAACCAAAACTTTAGAAAATTACCATCAGGTAAACTGTGTGCTCGTTTGTCACCCTTAATATTATTACATTGCCAGATGACATCAACTAAGCAGAATATATCATAGTGACAGCTTTCGCGTTACATAATTGTTTCATTCGTAGTTCCCGTCTTTAGACCGATGACATTTTTAGATGATTATTTAGACATGTGAAATAACTTCGAGTAACGCATTTGTGACTCGTCTGGTGTTGCAAATCCACATTATTGGAAAAACTGCTGGAGGCAAATTAGTCTATTCCTTTGCGGTACGCAGTTATGATTAACTGATAGATCACGACATTTAACAAATAAATTTTAACAATAGTAATAATTCAAGTTTAGCAATATAAAAAAATGTACATTAATGCACCACAAATTTCTTAAAATAAAAATATGATAGCGCCATCTTTTATTTATCCTTGGCAACTATAAATCTCAGCGATTTTATCTTAGTTCCAGACTAGAAATGAAGATGGTGTTCCTTTATATGACCTAACATTTATACGAAATATACCTGTTGTTCCAATGGGTTATCTTATAGAGCAAAAAACCACCACAAATATATATTCGCAAGCAAAAATTACTGCTGTAACTTATATAATATATATATATATATATATATAACATCACAAGTAATCATTTATTTTCAGCGCCATCTAGCGTCTACCCAATATAAAATAAATATAAATTAAAATAAAGAAATTACTCAATTGTTTCTTTGCATTTTTCTTTCTGATTCGTGCGAAGGTTGAAATCGCTATAATTACATATTACTCGTAGTATTTTATTCAATTATGATCAAATGACCCCATTGTAATATTTATACTTTGGATTTTTGACTATAATAAAAATAAGGAATTAATATCAATTTTCTTTTTAAACATTGAATTAATATTGTGTTTTAAGATATTCATATTTCTCTAAATATTTTTGTAAAAAAACGTTACTTTAAGGTTACTGCAAATATCTACCAAAATTTCTCATTTTTTTCATTTGTTGGATCTCCATGTACATTTAGGCATGCATCTTTTGACATCACTATATATGTTCATAAATTGATCATCTGTTATTGCATTTTTATTTATTTGTATTTTTCAAGATATAACCCAGAGGTGGGCCATATTTCAGCCGCAACTTTATTTATAATAGTAATAGTAAGTACCAGTCATTAAAATAGAAAGAATGTAAGTATAATTTTTTACAAATATTATAATAATTTAACAAAACTAACTTTTCTCATACTCCTCTTGCGGAAGACAATCGTCCACGGTCACACAGCCGAGTAGGCAGCCCGTCGGGTAGAATGTAGGAAACTTAAATTGTTCATCTGAAAAAAAAAGTTAGCTCCAGCAAATTAAAGAAAAAACATATTTTCTTCAAAAGAAGCTTTTGATTATTAAATAAATCAATAAAATATGTATAACAAAACAAGTTTCTATACAGATGAAAATTTTATATTAATGTCCATCATTAAAACGCAATAACACTTTCCGATATAAGAATTTTGATGCTTGCCTTTATATAGAGTAACATGTATGAAGTCAAAGGTATTATATAAATTTATATATTAACTTTATATTTTGTGTGTATATTATGTAATATATACAAAAAATATTAATAATATACGTTATTTGGAATGAACAAAAAAGACAACCATATATATATACTAAAATAGATACTTATTTTAATTTTAATCGCAAATTTCTCATTTTAAATTTTTACTCTTAAAATGTCATATACAAAAAACTATTATTTTTGACATTTTATGGATCGTGTAGTTTTGAGAGGTCGCATGTAACTGCAGCGACACATTTTTTTGTAATAAGTAAATATATTAAAAATTACAATGAGTATTCGCTATGTTGCCCAGTTTGACAATTAGATAAATGATGAGAAATAGTGAAATCTATAAGTACATTGTACAAAGTGACGAACCTGGATAGAGCACTCTGTACTGGTTCTCCAAAGCCCCGTCTACATTCTGGTCTGGAGGCTTCGCTGTCGATGCAATCCACAATCTACCGCGATGGTTCGTATACCACGTGCGACCTTCGTGCACCTGATGATGAGCGATCACTACCACGTCCTACCTATAATTGGGCGGCCGCGGCTAGTTTTCTGTGAGTCGACCCACTCGAACGTCAATAGCCTAACAGTTTATGATACGGTCTGCGTAACTTAAGGTCGTGGGTTCTACTATTGGTGTGAGCCATCTCCATAAACAAGCATTTTTTGCTTAATCGGAATATTAATCCTGTTAATAGCATTGTGTATAGTTTTTTGCTATATCATGAAACAACCTGCAGTGTATATGATATGATACTCTCTAAAATATAAGAATTTGAACTGAAAGCTAGGAAGGGATCTGTACTCATTATCGTGCGGGGGCGCTCGCTTTTAATTTCACGGTACATGAGTTACATAATAATAATTCACTTTTGAAGTAAATCAATGTAACTAATTTATTTATTTATTTATTTATAAACTTTTGTACAACTAACATATGCACAAAGGCGGACTTAATGCCTAAGGCATTATCTATCAGTCAACCTTGGGAGGGTTCAGAGAAATCAAGGTAGGGACAGAAGAATAATAATAAAGAAAAGAGACAATCTATAGATATAGATCTAAATGCTTATACAATTATATATACATATCATTATATATTATCTTAGGAATTTATAATACTAAGTAAAATAATAGTTATTTATATACATTTACATAAACTATAAAACAAAAAAATATATATATTATAAATACAAACATATCTAAAAGTAAATATATATATAAATATATACATAATTATTATCGATGTAGTGAATCTGCTGACACTACTTCCAACAAATGCTTTCGAATTTTTCGTTTAAACTCTAAGCGACTTTTAGCCATTCTGATTTGGGAAGGTAGCGCATTCCACAGGAGAATAGTATGAATATGAAAAATTAAATCACCTAACAACTACCACGCCACCTCTAGCTAAGTGGATTAATAACATGCAGGCCAGACATGCTCGTTTGCTTATATTATTAAAAAATAATAACAACGTCCATTTATTCATTCTATAGATTAATATATATACATTTCGTTTCCTACTTTAAGATTCTGATTTCTAAATTTTATATAGATAGTTAAATAAAAAATACGAATGTACGTACCAATCGACATAAAAAAATAAAAACATACACACAATACGACACAAAAAACCGCTTCTCAGAGAAAACTTCCAATGTGATATTTTTTTTTACAGATTGTTAAATAAAATACAAACTGCTATAATGAACATTAAGTCCTAGTTTATACTAATTTAACCTAAATTACCACCGTACATAAACAGCCAACCCCACACATCACACAGTGTCGTCAGCCCTTCATAAATAACATATAAAGAAATAAATATATAACAGTATAACACCTAATTTATGTAATGTAAAAATATAAAAGCCACTCAGATAGCGACAACGCCCCACCCTCCCCTGCTTTCGCAGGAGAGCGAACGATCATCGAAGGCTGACAGTGGAACCACTGCCGCCCGCCTCACGCTCAGGACGCCGCGCCACGTCTCCTCATCGCGGCTGGATAGATCTCACATAGTGTGAAGGTCTCGTGAAGAACTTACTATAGAAATGATCCTATGAAGTAAGGTCTTGATAATGGAAACCGCCGTACAGCTCTTATTGCGTCGTCAATAACTCTCAACACCGCGATAGAGAAATGAGCGCAATGTGTACAGTGACATCTAATGATGCGAACTGTATACTTTTTGAATATGTCGAAAATGAATAAAGATACATCATGTATCAGTTGCCTACAGAGACATCTAGTGGGGATGATGATAATCATGTCCTGGATAAACGAGACAATCAATCATTCACAATTCATAATACTCAATCACAATCTGCATCTGCACTACACTCTTCACAGAACAAGAACAACTAACTATTCCTGGTATCTGTTATTTCTTCTTCGTAGGTATTAATCTGTCTCGCTCTGACCCGTTTGATTTATTGATGCTAAAACGAGAAGCACCTAGTATTAATATATTATTAACAGAAATCCTTGAAAAGTGACAGCTTCTTCTAGTCGTCTTATCTGTCTCTAACTTTCAGTTCGTAAACATTGCAAGAATAATACTAAAATTATTGTGAATATAATTTGACAATGTTGAAATGTTACTTAGTGTTGTAGGTATGCCATAAAATATTACTTAGTGTTGTAGGTATGCCATAAAATATTACTTAGTGTTGTAGGTATGCCATAAAATATTACTTAGTGTTGTAGGTATGCCATAAAATTATCAATATATAAATTCTATTCATTATAATTTAAATAGTTTTTGCATTATAGTATAATTACAACAGAAATCACTTGAAACGAAACATTAAAATAATGGCGCTTTTCCGAAATTTCCGAACCCAACGTCTTTGTTAGCATCGACCGCATTGGGCACAACATGTTCCATGTAAAACAAACAAACTTTAAAATGTAAGTATATAGGTGATATTGATTTGACACCGAATCGCATCGTTTCGTTTCTTTGTTGTCATTGGTCGTCATTTCTTCGTTTAAATTTCGATAATTGATTTGAACTTGAAGCGCGAAACAACTAAATTGTTTTGTGTTTACATTCGGTGAACATAATAAATTAGACACTTCTCATATAATATTATATAGGTTGATAAGTAATTACATTTTATAGACGTAAGTGGGCACTACGCGAGTTGCAATATATGTCAAGCCAAATTATCTTTTAGGTCATCCGTTACTAATTTAAAAAAGCATATAGATAAAAAGCATCCCACGGTTTAGGTGATTGGCAGAACTGTTAGTTCAAATAACAGCAACCAGATGATGCTCCCATCCGAGGTACATACATCCTCCGCGTCACCAGATAATGCACCTGCCCAAACATCATCGGCGCCGCAACGACAATCATGCCCTGCTTTACCCTCACAACCGATAACTTCCCAGACGGAATTGCACCTGCCGTCAAGAAGAACATATGGCCATCAACTCATAACTAATTTTGTATCAAGACGTGGCAATTCAAAATTAGAAATTAATAAAAAAAATTATGAATCTGTTCAGTTCACAATGAACTTTCAGCCGTTTAGAATAGTTGAAGATCGTGGTTTTCGGGAGTTAATGGAGTATGCGTTCCCAAATTATATCAGTTCCACAAAATACGTAACACATTTCCATAGCAACATAACGATGCAGTGTTTCGTATGGTGAGTGTAAAAATCCGTGAACCCAAATACACAGATTCTTTAGTGCATACTAAAGGCGATGACTGAATAATTGAATATGATAAACGAAGTTAAAAAAAGAAGAAGGACATTTTGCGATATTTTGAAGATCAAGTATCAAGTAGTAAAACTACTGCTGTATTATCCGACTCGATTTCGACACCATTTAATATGTTATATTAAATGGTGTAAAAAAAATTCTAGAAATCATCAAAGATACAAAATTGCGATCGATAGAAAGAGAGAACGTAACGCAACTTATAAAGGCTGACCTGATACATATTTGCTCTCAATTATAGATTTTATTTTATGAAAACAACAACCCTTGATCCACATCAGAAATTATGAACATTCTTTCTGCAGGCTAGTATGACAAATAGGACACTTGTGAAATAATCAACGTGCATATGTACTTCGAAGTCATTTCAAAAAGAATAATCCGCTGTCTTGGTCTTTATATGCCAAATAGGATAAAAAAACAAATTCTTGTCACCGCAATGGAGTCAAGTCTGTATTAAATTCTCCCCATGTTTATACTATACGAAGGAATAAATCTTTATTTAGCCTCACAAAAGACTTCATCTCGAAATAGTTATTCCACTCATATACATTCTGATGGAAAAAAAACAGCTCCAACTCATAAACATACCCATGCATTATCGAAATGTAATGGGTTGCGTTGTTACTCCTGATAACTAAGACTCGCTCACTCTTCATAGACATCACTGACCCTGTGATTATCTGCTACTATACGCACGTTGATGAAATATCACACTCTTTCTTTGATCCATTATGCACACAGCATCAAATCATTTCAAAAACGGTTCGGTTTTATTACGTTCCAATAGAGAATCGTACATGAATACACAATTAATTAGGCTTCTTTCAGTGTGCCTGTAACCCTAATATCGAGTTTTTTGGTATATCTTAGACTATTTCAAATGAGGTAAAGCTGTTTGTGGTCGACCTCTAACGTTTCAACTATGTAGTAATTACTAATAGATCTATCGACTCTTTCAAAAATGGCATCGCATTTATCTGTAACAGATTTTTGTACGCAAGAAGGTGACAAACCGATTGTCGTTGATATAAGATAGTTGAGATTATAATCCACTAAAACCGTAAATTCTAAAATCTAGACAATATCATCAATCACCAATATTATATATCTTATGGCAGTAGCCAAAAGTATGGCCGTGTTTAATCTGGTTAATCGGTCATGAAATTAATTATAATAAATATATTGCTAAACAAGTATTCATTCTCCTCTTTATACCCGTTTATCTTAATATCAAAGAACAAGAAAATAATAAAGCAATACCGTAATTGTAACTTCCTCTTGTTAAGAGAAACTCATATGAGAATGAACATTCCTTTATTCAATGAAAAAAACTTCGTAAAACAATAATAATGAATATATCCCCAGGGCATCTCTCCGAAGTATAAACATCTTCCTAGATATATATAGAATATAGAGATCTATGCTCCGGGATTGCTTACATACAATATTCAATTCCCAATTTTTGTTTAAGGAATTTGCTTAAGGATCTAGCGCTTTTATACTTCTAATTTTATGGAAGTGTGGTATGGATATTTAAAGCCATAGCATAGATTAGGGTAACGTAATAGATGATAGTTTCATCTTACATATCGATTTTTAAAATGATTTCTTATAAATATATAAATTGTAATTATGCATAGTATCAGTATAAGATTTCTACATTTGGAAAGAGTGGGTTTGAGTCCATCTCTACTTTCTTAATGAGCTCTGCGACAGAACAATTTTATTTTTAATTTATGTTCTCAACATTTGTTTTATTATAGTGTACTTGTTAGGATTCAATTTAGTTGAAATTTTTATCGCTTCAAACTTTCACCACATACTTTTTGAGCAATATATGAGCATCATCACATATCTTCTTGTTGATGCAATCATGCTAATCAGACCTTTATTAGTAGGTAAACCTACCTATAAGTTGCTATGAGCATTAACAACGAATTGTCACATCGAACAGAAAGATCCTAAGAAGTGACTATGGGAAAAATCAGAAGAAACTTACGATCTCCTTCTTGAACAAAGCTCTAAAACTCACATATCGAAATCTAAAATAAATATATCAAGAATAGACATCAACCAAAACAATAATGGTAAATCTTCTTAATTTCTAAAAAACATATGCCATATCTATAATAATGATCTTTACAGTTGTTCCGATAATTATCCTTTACATCTTCTTGGTATAGATCTCGTTCGAGGAGTGGAATGCCTGTAGCATTAGCCGTGGCTCATAGGATATAAAATAACTCTTAAATTTAGCAAACAAAAACACTTCTGAAAGAAAAGGTATGTCGAAAAATATAAATTAAGTAACATTATGGACATTACATCCGTCGGATTCTTAAAACCACGGGCCGCACACCACTATCCGAATATCCAACACTGCAATCCAATAGGTCCGTGTCCGTGTGATTTCACGCGTACACAAGGGTGAGTTGACAGTGCACGATTATCCTCCTCATTCGGACCACGTTCGCTCGCGTTCGTGCGAATGCCCGCCAAAAGCGAACGCACCACGCCCTTAGTCGCGCCGCTTGTGAAATAAACACGGGAACCAATATCAACACGACTACTCGGCGGGCGACGTATAACAAACAAGAAAACGATTTTTAACCTCGTAGCGACATCTATGGCAATACACTGTGTAACAATATCAGTTTATTTAGGTATGTCTCTATGACAGTATGTTAAAGTGTCATATTCGAATTGTATTTCAGGGTATCTAATAGATGGCGCTACATGTTTACGCAACGCATTAAATATTTGTATTTGAGTTCTAATCGTAATTGAAACCATTATTTAAGAATCCTATATATTATTCATTTTTGGTATTTCACATAAATGTATTATGACATTGTGTCGTATGAAATTCCTCTACTTTGATCGTAAGGCACTTACCCTGACACGGGCAAGTGCCGCCAATCATTGCTCCTACTTGGACAATAATAGCAGTATTAATACAATTTAAATAGCATTAATATGAAAAATGTTTAAAAATAATGAAGCAAATAATAAGTCACGCAACCTATTATCACATGAATACGATGATTTCCCTTGAAAGATAGCTATAATATTTATAAATATATTTTTTTTCCACATATTTTGATTATGTATACATATGTAAAAAAATATAATTGTGAACCCCAATTTCTTTAAAGTTTATGCAAAAAAGAGTAACTATAATTAAATAAGTAATAATTTAAATATAAAGAGTAATTATAATGAAAAAAAATATTATGATTAAAAATAGTTTGATAATATCCAAAGAGGCGGCTTGGTCTCATTCATTATATTCATCATTGAATTGGCAGACCATTTTACGTGGATATTGTAAAAATCTGTAAGGTGACGCGAGGATTTTGATAAATGATTAATTACATTAGCGTATTAAAATATTCATATATGATCGATACGATTAAGTTTTAAAGAGTGATAATTTCGTTAATTTATAAAAATTTCTTTTAGGATTATTATGCTCGCACTTAATTTTTCAATGAATTATTTTAATTGCTCAAGGATTTTACCATGTAACTTTACGTATCTTCTTTTCACGGTAAGACTAATAACGCTGATTATTAAAACATATCTATCCAATAATCGTAACAATTAATTTGGAAAAATAAGAATGACAACTAGCAAATAACAGATCATAATGCGTAGAAATATTTATGTGTATGTATGCGAGTGCAATGGAAGAAACATCATAATAGACGAAATAATATTATAACATTTTGCGGGTATCTTATATCAGTATAAAACAAAATTCAGTATCAATTATATACATGTATTAATTATGGACTTTTATCTTCTTGTCTTATAAAAAGTAAATTCTTTGGTTAGTCGCTTCTTGCACTTAAGTTATTTTGTTAGTTAGATTCTCCATATAAATATATTCCGTGGATAGTTTTCTATTTTAGTTATCAGAGTTTATATGCATTAATTTACAAAAATTACAATATCTTTAAGTTGATCTAATATGTTTAACATATATGCATGTATTTGAAAACTTTGAATTAACCTAAAAATCATACTTTCAGGTTACATCATTAAGTATTATAGCTGGAGTGATAACGGTATTATGTAATACGACTATTATTTTTATGGTTTTTGCCGCTACAACTGCTCTTGTTTTTTTCTGGATAATATTATCCTTTTCTCAGGTAATATTACATTTTTTCAAATTTGAAAATTTCTTTTTATTATAAATTGAGTTACAATTTTAGTATGAGGTAATTTTTAATTGTGCCTTTGCCGATTTTGGGCCGGTGGAGCGGCTAGAATTGACGGACCGCATAGAGGCAGGGCTCAATGGGAGTGGCTGGAACAAGTTTTAATTAAAGCCAGGCAGAAAAGTGAAATGGTAAACCAATTCAAAATATATTAATATTTAACTACTTTCCTATATATATATATTTTTATTTCATATGGCACCATCGAAAACGACATAACTCATAAAGCTACGTTTGGGAAATGGCGAATGCAGAATATTTCGTAACTTCAAAGTGACTGATACCTTATTCTCTTTTAGATATTAAGATTGTTAAGTTGGTATCTTTACCACGCGAATGTCACGGTTTATATTCAATAAAAAAAGATGGATACCACCTATTACAGTTAACGAGGCATTCCATCTAGCTCCTCAGACAAGAGAACACTTGTGCGTCTTGAATCTAAGACGTAGATCTCATGGGTCACAAGCGCGACTATCATGGTGAACTGCGTGCTCGATTGTCAACCCTATGTATGTAAAAATAAAGCTTTCATTGATTTAACATCAAAATTTATTTTTCTTAGACACGATAACACTTTCATATCGTTCGTAAAACATAGAAATGATCAATTTCTTGTTGTTTTAGATTGATTAGTAAGGCTTCATACATATCGCCTTATAATAATGATTATCTTACATGATTGCGGAGGATAAGGAATGCATCGTTGCTGGGTCCCCGGATGCCTACTCTCACAGTATAGAACACAGTAGCGTTACCCAGCTATTTCACCCTGTAACTAAAAACGAGCTATAACGTGGCACTACTACGCAACATAGCACGCTACGCACAAAGCAAGATCGTGAAGCACCTTCAGGCATCGACTTCCGGTAAACTTCGTAGCTCTATCTAGTCTATCCTGAAATAAGGAATAACATGTTTTAAAATCAGGCTCCTAAACATTTTAAGGTAACGACTATATAGTACTTTTCATGAATATACCCTGCCGGCCAAAGGTTTAAGACCGCACATAAACAACATAATTATCCATCAATTGTAATAAAATCCCATATGATAAATAAAAGAAATTCACATCTGCATATTCTATTGTTAGTATCGAATATTTAAAGAAGTCATTCTTTTGTTTACTTTCAAGTTATTGGACAATAAACATCTATTGTTTTCAAACACCGACGAACGCTGCGCTTTCGAGACCATTTAGAAGCGATATTTCTTTAATGGAAAGTTAGCAGTTATTTTTTTGCCAGAGTTAAATCGTCGTTCTTCAATTTCTTTTATTGTTTTGAGGGTGATAAATGTGATTTCTGCGGCAAACGACATACCAGTTCGAAGAATCATAATGTAGACGCGTTGTCACCCCTGACCACTAAAATCAAATGCCTTATCACCAGTAATAAGGATCTTCAGATCCCTAAACTCAAATTTTGGGCACTCTATACTCTTTTGTAATCCACATAAGGCTGATCATGTGAGAAGAAAGGAGTCCTAAAAGACACAAGTACAAGCACACAGTTCACCTTTGATGATTCAAATTATTGTGAGTGCAAAGACTAAGCCGGCATGCCTCTTTGTGAATATTTGGGTTTCAGGTTTCTCACATTCGCCAAGCGAATGTAGAAATACATATACCTATATAAGGTACTTTCAGCCTTACTAGTTTTTAGCCGTAATGTGTTTATTAAATTCGTGTATATTTTAACTTCCGAAATTTTATAACACATAAAATATTTCATAAGAGATGGTAGTTCTTACTTGAGCCCCTTCACAGAATGCCTATGCAAGATCAACCATCAGAACAGCCAACCCTAAACATGTACACGACCCTGCTACGACGGCACTATTAGTGTGGTTGTGTTGTGTCGCCGAATATTAAATACTTTTTGTCTGTTTTCTTGATTAATATGAACAAGTAAACACCCATAATTATATCACCAATAGACTTCTAGCGTGTTTTCGATGATTCAATCTAGAATAACTAATTGAACGATATCTGAGCTCAATCAATTAACTATTATTAACAAACAGTGTTATAACAAATATCGCTATTAGTATTATTATTAAGAAATTCCTTTTATATTGTATGGTAGAAAGCGAGCGTATCTTTTTAATCATCTGAGTGAAGAATCTTCAATCTCAGTCCAGCATAGACGCCGGCGTTTATGGCCAGCAGTCATTTCACTTATGGCGCTTGGGCTTTGCTCCATCAAATCATTGATTATCTCGCAAGCCGCTGAAGTGTTTACCCGCCAAGATTGACTCGAACGACCTTCAGGAATCTCTTCGTAGCACCCCGCACCGAGGAGAGGCGGAGGGCGCGCCCTCGATCGATTGCAGCCTCCCTTCCCCCCTTCCCCGTGCCACCGTCCTCCCTCCCCTGGGCCGCAACTTGCGGGAAATTAGCAATTATTCAAAGCCCGCGCTGCTTGCCAACTAATGTTCCTAATTTGTATTTTATGATTTTTTTAGTGTCAATTGGAGTTGTGACTAATATTTATTTCAAAGACCGCTATCTCCAATCACTTCTTATATGATGGACTGCCTGCCAGTGATGCTGTGCACCCATCCAGCTAGGAGCGGGGACTGACGGAAACCTAGAGTTGACTTATAATCTAGGCGACGAGCTACCTGTCACCGCAACCCGTCAATATATCCAGCCTACCCGTAGAGCACTGCTGAACATAGCCCTCCCCAATGCAACCCTCGGCTTCCTTCAAAGTTGCATAGGGGCTCGCTCCATGAAGTCAATTCAAGGTTGCTTTCTTCGTCACCGGTTCTCGCTATACCGGTCACCCTCGTCCTGCTACCGCCAGTTTTCATTAAAAGCATTTTTTTATAGTCAGCAGCACCTGAGTAATGACATATACATCCACCCTCATCAAAGCTTCTAGACACCTGTTTTTTTGTTCATTTTTTGTTCTCGGACTCTATTGTGTTCAATAGATAGTGTAATATTGTTAAACGTATCAATAAACCAAACAATATATATAGGAACTTATGCATTCTACAGATGCTATATGCCTAGTCTAAAAATTGGCCAATAGCACGGAGTCCAATTTCACGTGCTGGACAGTTCGACAAACATATCGCATTTCTGAAAAACAATAATTGCAATACCAAGTTTCTTCATTGTAATACTAGATGGCGTCACATGATTCGCTCAAAGTTTCCTTAAATAGTACTTGGCTCGTATAATAAACTGTTTACTAAACAGACGAACAGCTTCAAAATTCGTTTGATGTTAAAAGCTTTTAAATCACTCTTAAAAATTATTCAAATGTAAAATATAGGGTTAACCCAGTTGTATAGTTCATTTGAAATGCACTGTTTAATTTTTAAAATATTTTTTTAAGTTAAGTGTCATTACAATACCAAACAATACTTAAATAACAATTTTGAATGACGTCAATGATTTTGAATTATATCTGATTTTCAAGGCTACATTAAAAATTATTCAAATGTAAAATATAGGGTTAACACAGTTGTATAGTTCATTTGAAATGCACTGTTTAATTTTTAAAATATTTTTTTAAGTTAAGTGTCATTACAATACCAAACAATACTTAAATAACAATTTTGAATGACGTCAATGATTTTGAATTATATCTGATTTTCAAGGCTACATTTTGAATTATATCTGATTTTCAAGGCTACATTAAAAATTATTCAAATGTAAAATATAGGGTTAACACAGTTGTATAGTTCATTTGAAATGCACTGTTTAATTTTTAAAATATTTTTTTAAGTTCAGTGTCATTACAATACCAAACAATACTTAAATAACAATTTTGAATGACGTCAATGATTTTGAATTATATCTGATTTTCAAGGCTACATTTTGAATTATATCTGATTTTCAAGGCTACATTAAAAATTATTCAAATGTAAAATATAGGGTTAACACAGTTGTATAGTTCATTTGAAATGCACTGTTTAATTTTTAAAATATTTTTTTAAGTTAAGTGTCATTACAATACCAAACAATACTTAAATAACAATTTTGAATGACGTCAATGATTTTGAATTATATCTGATTTTCAAGGCTACATTTTGAATTATATCTGATTTTCAAGGCTACATTTTGAATTATATCTGATTTTCAAGGCTACATTTTGAATTATATCTGATTTTCAAGGCTACATTTTGAATTATATCTGATTTTCAAGGCTACATTTTGAATTATATCTGATTTTCAAGGCTACATTTTGGAATTTACTCGGATTTATAGAATTTTATTCTTAATAGTCTGGAAATAATTTGATGACATATATAAAGAGAATATTAGTATTATTACCGTCTAATGTTCATTGAATTTTAAGTACAACAAAATGTTATTTAATCGTTTTATAATAAAAAACAAATCGAATCCATGTTAATATTCCGTTCTGCCAATTGGTAAAACAACTATTTCTTTGATGAATAAACTTTGATATAATAATATAAACATCTCATTGTACTAACTGATCACGGCGAGCGAAATTAATTAGTTTATAATGGACATCATTATATATTAAGACTATTGATACAACTCCCAAGAAAATTATGGAAATAAATAATTTGTTTGATGCAAATATTTTTTTGTTGTTGTTTGGGTTGCCATGTGACCCTATAGCATTGTGTATGCTTTTTTTTAATATTTAACAAATACGAACGTTTTTTTGAGTGTAAAGTGTCATATCTTTGGAATTTCTGAGCCATTTGCAATGATTTCTTCACAAGGAATATTTTTTAATTTATTTCTCAGTTGACTTTAAATTGTAATTGGCACTAAATTTCGAAAGGTTAATCTCTTAGAATTTAAGTGACAGCCCGCCACTCAGCTACAATAGCTACTATTTTTTATTTAGCTTAAATATTATTATTGCGATGTTTGTTGTGGAGCAAAAGTGTTAAAATAAAACTAAGTCTATAAATTTCATCAGGCGCTATCTGTAACAGTGACAAAGTTTTATTGTAAAATAGTTATAGGTCATTTTGTCTAGTACTAGTTTTATTTTATTTATTTACTAGATTAGATTGCCGAATCCTCTATTTATCTTACAAAACAAATCATCGCTAGATTGTGTCCGCGTACGAGGAAAAGGCTCTAATACATTATGGTATAAAATATAAATTCCATTTAATTTATATAAATAGGGTAAAGGTATTGACGCCAAACATGACATGAGATGGAATGCCTCGTCATCAGTAATAAAGGTTTCCGGATCACCAGACGAAACACATCAACATTATGCTGCTATTTTTCGCTAGTATTGTGTGGGCCTGGTCCTGCCCCGGTCGAGCTGACCCATTCATTCTGCAGCTAGGAACAAACTGCAGTGTAGCTGCACCATTGTGAATATAATAGATGGGAAAATTAGTAGTATTATGGATTTATTCTTAAGCAAATTTGATGTAGATATTTATCAAAATATTATGTTTGTATGTTACGTAGTGAACTAACGATGGGATGAGACGAAGACAATGACGATATAGAACAGATTTATTATTATGATGCACTTACCGTCTACAACATTGTTTTGTGCTGTCCCGGGCATCTGTTACGGTCATACTCTGGATAGTGATTTTGATGGTAAGTTTACCTGCAACAAAAATAAATTATGTCATTATTTTATTCAGTATTATTTATTAGTTTATTAATGTTCTATTACCATAATATAATAGGAGGAATATGCACCTAGTGAGATGATGTTTGGTTATTTATTCTCTTGATTTTATTTTTTCAGGCTGCATGTTCTACGACTAGAATATTTTAAGGTCATCAAATCTAGTGGGTTTTCAACCACTGCCTTACTAGAGAGGGAATTGATAATATTATAGTAAAGATAGGAGCGTCGCTGAAGTTTCTTGTGCCCTCACCGGCCCTCAGTTGCTCTCGCGCCCAGCGTAACGGTCCAAGCCGAGGGTCCCTCTCGAGGACCCTTGTGCTGGTTGCCCATTAATAAAGTTTTAGGCCGAGTGCCCTCAGCATATATAATACAGTCAACTGGTTAAACAATGGAGAACATAAGTTTGTAATACTGTTATTTTGGACAAATATACGAAGCGAAATATAAGGGTGTTGTTAATGTGTAATTTACTATAGGTGTTCATACTTAAGCTATTCAATTAAAATATTCTATAAGTACAATAAATAATATATTAACCAATACAGAAATAGACAAATACAAAATAAAAGCTTGTACATAAGGCGGTGTTATCGCTTTGAAAGCGATTTGTTTCAGATAACCTACGTATAAAGAATTGATATAACTTAAGGATGGCGAGGAAGGTGTACTTGAAAAATAAACAAATAAAACACTTGATGAAAGTTCTAGATAAGTGAAATACGAAACGAAAATAATAATAGAATAATTACAGAACTACTCGAGGACTCTGATGGAAAATTTGTAGGACTGCATGTTTTTAATAAATACTATTTTATTTTAATTAATACACATTAATTTACGATCACTAAGGACTATAGTACTATTTCAAACTCAACTCATAACATGTCCAGAGGCTGGTAATATGCGCAAGATTTATGGATTTTAAAAATGACAAACAAGATTTTTAATTAATCAATCAGATTTTAAACGCTGAACATTGCCTAAAATATATCATATAACTTCCAACAGGATCTTTGATAAATAAAATAAAATCGCCTTAAAAAATATTTTTCATCGATGCATTGTCATCCTAACAGGAATATCTCGTCATTAAAGTGGTAATTGCGTGAGTTTTTTTCCCCGTCGAGCCAAATCATTCATATTACTAAAAACTCGCTAGCATAGTAGCGTTTAAAGCAAATTCGTACATATTTCAATGAAATCTATTTCAAATATCATAATTTTAACGTCTATTATAATTTAGCATATATTAATAGACGTTATATATATATACATACAATGTTACATACACAAGTTGTAATAAGATATGTAAATAAAATACGTAACTTAAATAAAAGTACATTCTGACCCTCATTTAGATTTCACGCTATCCCAATTCTTGTTTTGCTAGCATGCATCCCTTGAAAAAGGCGCCCGGGGATCGATAAACTCGTAGTACTATTTTAAGAATTTATACGAAAACGGAGAAATGACAACTGCCTACAATTGAGAGTCTCGCATTGGACTTGGACGATTTGGTAGTGAGGCCGTCAAGGTTAACATGTAGTTTAGGGCAATAGACCGTAAACCAATAACTTAGACGAGCCACGCCTTACCCCACGCATCAAAAAATAAATAAAAAACAAATAATATATAAATCACCTTTCTCATAACCCCATAACAAGAAATAACATTGTTTCTCACACACTGTGTATTCTTTAGTATATCAGTGGTCAGAGCTTTATTGAGCTTTTTAGGTTTGAATGCCTTCATAAGAATTATTTGAAGCAAAACGCACTATGATTGAACTTGAAATGGGAGTATAGTGATCCAGAGACCTTTATTATTGGTAACGAGGCATTCCATCTCAGTCCTCAAGGGTGACAACGAATCTGCATTATGATTCCTTGTCAAGGCTGAATGTAGATGTGACGGGCCGCAGGAATCACTTGCCGTCAGGTGAACTGTGTGCGCGTTTGTTACTCGCAATGTAATAAAAAAAATATACACATGCGTTATCAGCTCTGGGGACTACGATGGAATCGCCTCCCTTTATTTGAGTAACCGTCAGGTGAACCGTGTGCCCGTTAGAGTGTCTTTAAATATAACAACAAAGCCGACTAATAAAGTCTACTAATAAGTATGCTACACACATCCAGTAGATGACAGATGACCAAGCTCAAAGCTGTCAGGACTTTTTTTAAATTAAATTGAGAGTAACAAACGAGCACACTCTCTCACGGCTCTTCAACGTAATAATTATAAAAATAAAACGTTTAATAATCAAAACTATGGCCAACGAATTAACTAGTACTATTCCAATGTAACGCGGGAGACGTACATCAGTACAAATTAAGTTAATCTACATAAATATTGGAGCGTCAACAGCAAACGATGACCCCGCCATGTTTGTTCTGAACACATCGATATCATGGGCCGCAGGAATCACTTGCCATCAGATGAACTGTGTGTTCGTTTATTACTCTCAATATAATAATAAAAAAAACCTTCACAATTTATGTTTAGTTATGTGATTGTCATTAAAGCCATATAGCTATAAAGTGATATTGCACTAACGAACCATTTGCATGTCAAAACATAAATGAAACCCACGCGAAAGGCCTGAATGATGCACCTATATACCTATACCTGGATTATGATAGGCATTTTGCAAATAAAACAACAACAAAGGGATAAATAAAAAAAATAATGTTATGAAACGTTTAATTGTGCAAAAATAAAATATTTCATTTTTTGATAAACCATATTCATTCTTGATATTTAGAATATTTGTTGCCATTTATAGACTGGATTCACCATACAAGACAAAGCACATTCCATCTACGTCACACTGAAGACATATATGTCCATATTTATTCTTTGTCGATAATATATGTAGGGTAATAGATAGAACTTCGTATTGATCATTTACCATCAGATGAAATGTGCTCGTTTGTCACCCTTAATTCCATGATAAACACGAACTCAAGAAACACGATACTGAAACCCCTTAACCCTAGCAAAAGTACAGAGTACAGATGAATATGTGATCATTCTACGGAATTGGTTTTTAACGTTACAACGTTAAGAAAACCAGGCTAGTGTGTGGGAAGTCCTTAGTTGGGTTGCTAGGTAAGAATCAACATTTGTTTACAACATTGTTAGTTTCGGATTATGGTATGTTATATGTACACACAATGCCTTTCACACGGCATCTAAACCTTCCTCCAATAGACTAGGATTAGGCACATACATTAAACCAAACTAATGTAGAGCACCAGAAGTGAGTGCCTCTTTGTTTTCTGTTGGCACTATGATATATTCTGCGAAATTGATGCAATCTTTCAATTAAAGATATCGACGCCGCCAGCGACTAATTGCCCGATAAGTCGTCGATTCGCGTCTCGTTTTAATAAGGTGCGCTGTACACATGTGTGAGGGGATGCCGATGGAATGCCACGGTCAAGTGTATATGTGTGCGGGTACGTGCCAAAAGTGGATGCTGCAATGGGTGGGCCATTGCGTCTCTAGATATTACCAGAGAATATAGAAAGAAAAGAATAGTTTCAGTTAAATATGAAATTATTAATATAGCTTAAAAATATTTAATATAAACAAGCGTTTATACACTTAATTACTAACGTCAAAGACATAAAATTTACTTAACAAGGCCAGCAGTACATTAATAATTCGATACAGGGATACAGGCAGTTTTCAAGATCGTCGATCGTCGAGAAGGCCCAGAGCTACCATGTCTAGTGAAGATAATTTCATTGTTGCTACCAGCAAGCGAAATAGACGCTTAATAGCACCAGAAATCTGCGTTGATGTTAAAAAACCCGAGTTAAACCTTATAATTGACTACAGTAAAACGGCGACTGAGAGATGTAAAGTTGTATGGTCGCGTTGCGGTTCAAAACAAGAAAAAACGGATGCAGTGGGCTCTTGACCTTAGAGATTGGACTGAAGAATATTTTAAAAAAGTGCTTCGGACCGATGAATCCAAGTTTGAACTATTCGGTTCAAAACGTAGAATTTACGTTCGACGCAGTGCCCAATAAAAGATGATGTCCGATTGTGTAGTCCCAACAATCAGTATGGTGGTGTCTTAATTATGGTCTGGGGTTGCTTCTCTAGCCAAGGAACTGGCGATTTGATTAAAATTGAAGGAATTTTGAAAAAAGGAACAGTACAAAAACATTTTAGAACAAAATGAATGAACAAAACGGATCTCAATCCCATTAAACTTTTGTGGGAAGAGCTTGATAGGCACGTTCGTAATCGTGGCCCATCCTCGCGAGAAGAAATGTGGAATGCTTTATGCGAAATTTGGAACAATATATCACCAATTACAAATTGATTTATTTATTATTGACAATAAGACACCATTAACAAATTAGGACATAGACAACAAAAAAATATAAGGATTTACTAATAATACATGATAATCTGTAAGATTTTTGATCTTAATATTCAGTATCTAACATTCTTTATTGATTTGAGGCCATAACAGTATACTTACCTAAACAATATAATAAAATGCAACTCAAACGCCACGTGCCACATTTCTAAAACAACAAACTAAACCAGCGACGTCATTAGCAGTTTTATTTCCGTTCCAGCGCTTCTGCGAAATTCCCGTTCGGACTTGTATTTGTGCGGATGTGAAATAAGAAAAAAATACGTAAGCAAAGGGATTTCTAAATAACTCTTATAAGCGGTCAAAGCGGTGGAATTTTAATATGTCGTAAATCACATTCTGAATACAAATCCATAATTCCAGCCCTTTTTATGATTATGTCCTTGAACTTTTAGAAACTAGCTTTAAGCTTTTCATATTGCCTTTGACTGAACATTTTGACTTATTATTACTTATATATTTACTTATTATCTAGTTAAGGTAAGTTTAAGTACCGCCACATTGCACACAAAAGTATGTACAATATGTTTTTGGGTCATTACTGATATAAAAATCACTAGACTTATACTAACACTTATGAATGTATTGAGATATAACGATGACATTAGTATATATGTTGACTATATCCACAAAGTTGGATGGAATTTGTCCTCACAAAAATTTATTGATATTCCATCACTATTTCAACATATGGCAATTAAATTAGAACTGGACTTTTTGATGATTATCTTTTATTATTAAACCCTTAGAAATAATGAGTAGCCAGATTAACTGATATTTTTTCCAGCTACCTCATACTATTAATTAAAAGCAACTATATTTTTAAGAGTCCCATGTAATACCAATTCATTAGTTAATTATTATTATGATAGTGGATAATACAAAACATTTGAGTTTTGCACTAAATTTGCCATTTTAAAATAATATCAGGCAAAAATATTTTTCTTTTTAAAAAAATTATATAATAATACTCCAATGGATAACTCTGTGGTCAAAGCACCTACAGGTTGCATTGTAGGTCTCGGAGTTCCATTTCTAAGCAATATCAATAATTTTGCAAACAAGTGATTGTATATCATTTGCAATGACCACTCAAGATAAATTAAATACTCATATTAAATTCAACAATTGTTTAGTGGATGAAATATCACTATTACAGGTTTAAATATCAAGAAATATGGTCTATAAAACTTCAGGTTGATGCTTTAAATCTGCCCTTAAACTATTTCAGTAAACCAACTTCTAACATAAGGATTTAAGGTTGAAAGTGTAACAAGTACTGAAGCTTGAAGTGGTTAATGGGAATATTAGAATTGTATATTATTTGCTATATAAAACTATCCTTAAGTTATTCAAACAATCCCTATGAAAAGTAACAATTCATATCAGTTAAGTGTCATAAGGAGGCTCTACCTCTTTTAAATAGTAGGATCCTAATAATTTTAGATGTAGACATATTTTCAGTAGATAATTTTTCAATACTAAAAAACAAAGATGGACTAAAAATAAAAAGAGATGCACTTATTACAAAAAAAATAAGCAACCAAGAAAACAAACTACATAATTAACTACATAATACTAAATATACTTAAATTGTAAATGAACTGGTCTTATATGAGTCACATTAGGCATATATATGTAGTAAAATATCACATACATAAAAATAGAAATCCACAAAATTGCCGACAGGAACACTGCAATTATACCCGCTCTTAATAATATGTCTTTTACACTGTTTATCCCTACGTTAGTTTTCTTTTTATAATCCAAATATTGCTTGCCAAGGAAATCCTTCGACGGGGATACGAATGAAATCTTTAAAGAATTTCAATGGATTTAAGTACATTTAGTAAGCCATCTCTACTATATTCTATATCGTAATGGACATTGGGTCGAGGCGGCTTATCTCAAAAACAGTCAAGGAAACGGACCCTAGGACTCAGCGGGTAGATAATACATTAATGATTAATAACGAAAGAGATAACGTTGTTAGAGATAAAAAGTTAAAGGGGTATTTTTACAAGTACTGATAAAGATTTCAACTTTCAAATTTAAGGGATATCTCATGCATTAACAAGACGGAATGTAATTTTATTGTTGTAAATAAAACTCAGCTGATAACCCAGACAAGATGTAGATGGTCGCATCGTGAACGTTAAGTCAGTAAAGGCACTATTTTGACATTTATCGGATCCTAACCAATGCTATAATATAATACTATCATAACACAAAATGAAATGTATTAAATACAGTGTTATAGTTTACCACTCATGTTGGGTACTTAACCGCCTTAGATGAAAAATAGAAACATGTATATTTTTATTACATTGAGAGCAACGAAAGACCATACAGTTCACCTGAAGGTAAGTGATTCCTGCGGTCCATGACATCTTCATTAATCCTTGACAAGGAATCATAATGCTGATGCGTTGTCACCCTTGAGGACTGAGATGGAATGCCTCGTCACCAGTAATAAAGATCTCCAGATCCCTACACTCACCAGACGAAACACGGCAGCATTATAGTGCATTTTACGCTGATATTCTGAGAGCTAGGTCCTACTCCATTCATTCTGCAGCTAGAAACAAGCTGCAGCGTACCACTGGTAACCACTGGGTGATGTATATCAATCGTTTTCTATAAACACACAACAATCTTGCTGTTACTGTAACATGGAAATAACGATCATGAATGGGCTAGACGTAAAATATAGATCATTGACACGCTGTAGCGATAGGGTGGCAAGCCGTCTACCATTGCCAACCGGCGTGCCAAGCGCGGTGACTACGGTCAATCCTGATAACTTAGCAGAATACTTTATCCATTGTTATCCTTAGCGGATGCTTAAAAGCTGACCAAAAACGTGTCAATGCTGAGATGTTTGTAATATATGAGAACTTTAAATTTAAATCGCATGCCCGCCTAGGGTTACCCTACTCAATATTACACCTGATTTTAATTAAAACTAAAGAAACAAAATTCTTGTTGTAAAACCATTTAATAGATTTAAAATATTCCATTTTAACTCATAATGTCTTAATACATTATTGGTAAATCTAGCGGTCCTTAAATAGTTTTTCTAATTTATAATTCTCAAGCATTTCGGAAATATTTTTTTGGCACACGCGTCAACAGTCTTGAAGCCAATGTTAAAAAATATTGGGCAACCTAATGATTTAATTATCCTACTTATTTATAAAGTATATTTTTTACCATAAGACTAATCTAATCCGTCAATTCTAATTAATGCATAATACATCGTTTTTGTTATTTAATTGATGAGACTAATTACAGATTTACATACAATAAAGAAATGAAAAGAATGTAGAAAAGGCCCTCATAAAAATATATATAAAAAATCAGTAGACCGTTGTTGGCCTTAAACATAGTAAACGAATTGCACATGTATAAGAAATAAGAAAAATATATTCCTGGAATGGGGCGGTGGGGGTCCGGGTACAAAAACTGACCACAATGGGGTTTAGCATAACCGGTCTGGCCGGTCGCAGCCTCCGCCGCTATCATCCCGCGCCCGCTGTACTTTCTTCTGTCTGATCGGAACGCGATACGGCACGCCAGTTGTAATGTTATTGTATTCTGATTCAATTAAGTTAACCGCGCACCAAGAAGTAAGAGTATGCGATCAGCTCCGTGGGTGCGTGGTTCGGCACCAGGCGGCGCTGTACACAGCCGTCCAACTGCAGACCTGCTTCTCGGTGCCGACCTTCGCGCAGTTTACCGTCTCACTGGTCATTATATGTGTCACCATAATATTAGTGATTATTTTTCTATCAATGTGTTTCTCAACCTATAAAGTATTGCATGATAAACCGCATCACATGGGCTCCTTCACGACTCAGCTGTAAAAGTATATGTCGTCTTAAATGAGACATAAACACAGAGACGTGCAAACGAATGTCGCACATTTATTTTATTAGCGTCATTAATTTCTGGAAGAAACGTTTCGCCGGTAACGTAGAGGTCGCGGTTCGCGGCCACAGTGGGGTGGCACGCGTCGTGTTCGGAGCACGAGTGCGGTGCACGGAGCAGCGCAAATCACACAAGCACAAGGGCGACTGACGGGAGGTAAGCGGCGCGGTGCGGGGAGCTAGAAATGCGGCAATGTCGGGGAGCATGGAGCGTGCGCACTCTTGCAACCGAAACTAATAACGGTCGCATCTGTCTGGGGGTCTTTCTCGACATCGAGAAGGCCTTCGACAGGGTTTGGCACATGGGTCTGCTGTGGAAGTTAATACAGCAAACCTCGACGCCCACAATGCTTGTGCGGTTAGTAGCGTCTTTTCTGGTGGATCGTAGCTTTTTCGTCTCCGTCGAGGGGGCCGACTCGGCAGTACGGACGATCAGAGCAGGCGGTACGCGGTACGCGGTACGCTCCCGCCTGGTACGCGTTAACATCCAACACACAACGCAATCGTATACAGGCCCAACAGAACATAGCTCTGCGAACGATCGTGGGTGCTGGTCGCTACGTCAGAAATGACGTCATAGCTTCCAACCTGCGAATAGAGTCCACTGCTGAGTTCGTGGTCCGTATCACGCGACGAATGCTCGATCGCGCGGATAACGGACCACACCTACATCTCACTAAGATAGCACCGCTTCACGGCCGACCTCCAGAAGGAAGGCCTTATACTCGCGAGCTAGTATCTCCAGACGGCTCCGCCAACTAGCGTCTAGTTGACGGAGACATTTCCTTATTAGGCATGTATGGGAAATGTCGAAGTCGTTCGCGATTACGATATCTCTCATACTTGCTTAAAGAGTTAGGCGTAGGCCCCGCCCATTGTCACGTGATCACGTACAGAGGGCGGAGCTTACTAGGTCCCATTAGTATATATATAAAATGCAGATATTTTCGTCACATTAGAATGGGGAATTTGACGGAGATATATCCGACGTGAGCAGATTTTATATTATAGTGCCTTCGCCAGTGTCTTCGCGCTGATGTCGTCGTCGTCGTAAGTATGATGATGATGTCGGCGACGTAAAGTATGCATTACCATCGTAAGTATACACAACACACACACAGGCTTGCGGATGCTCCGGTAGGTAGACCTCAACAACTCTCAAGAAAATTGTCAAGGCGCACCGCCAGGAGGCGAGCCCGTCGATCGGACGGCCCGTCAATTACATATTATGATAAGTGACCGCCGGAGATAGACGCAACTGGAGCGACTGGACAAGTGGCTGAACCACTGTTATATAGTTATATAGTATATATAACTGTTCCTCAAGAGTGGGCCGATCATAATTATGACAATGGAAAACAAATAGAAACACAGAATTAAACATGAATTTAAAGTAAATGCATAAAGCCAGCACTGATTGATTGATTGTATCTAGGAATGTTTTAACAATTATATGAGATTTCATTTCAAAGTCACTTTATACTTATATATATATTTTGCAAGGATTTGAAACATATTTGCATCAAAATTTTATTAATGTGTTTATTTATGTGTCAGAGTTTCAAGATATTTGTCCCGTGAAACCGGTTAATAGGGTGAGATGATCCATAAACAAAATTATAGAGTAGATTGAGTAAATAACTATTAAACGTTAGGAAAATTAATTTTTAGTATTTTATCTAAAATTTTTAAACAACATACGCAAAGTAATGTAAATGGGGATCCATTCAATGTCTGTTTTGTCTTTATGTACAATACAACTTATTAAAAACTACTTTATTAAAAATTTGTTATATGGTGTGGTATATTTATTGATTAAAAATTAATCATCGAAGGTCTTAATATGAAAGTTGCAAAACCAGCTTGACTTGTAGCTACGGGTAGACTTTACTTGGAGCTCGGCCCATTTCTAAAGACGTTACCGGATACTAGATACGGCGTCGCCATCCCATCGAGTCCACATGGCGCATGCGACGTCAGGCTAGGAAGGGCGCTGTCTCCGCCGGGGCAGCAAATGTACCTATAATGTCAGCCTCTCGACAGATAAGGGGTAGTGAGCGCATGCAATGGGGGCCGGATGGCTTTTTGTTATTTTTTCTCAACTAAAGCGAGTGAATATACACGACTAGTGTTGTAATACTAGTACTATTTTTTTTATTACATTGTGAGTAACAAACGAGTATACAGTTCACCTGATGGTAAATGATTCCTGCGGCCCATGACATCTACATTCATCCTGGACATGAAATCATAATGCAGATGCGTTGTCACCCTGGAGAACTGAGATTGAATGCCTCGTCACCAATAATAAAAGTCTCCGGATTCCTACAGACGAATCATAGCAGCATTATGCTGCTATTTTGTGAGGGCGTGGTTCTACCCCGTTCGAGCTGACCCACTGTGCAGCTAGAAACAAAGTGCAGCGTAGCTGCAGTAACCACTGTCGTAATAAATAAATATTATATAAAAATACGATGCTTTTATACTAATAAAAATGTTTCAAAGACAGATCAGCGAAAAAACTACACAGACTCGTTGGTAATTATAAAGTGTAAATATATCCGGACAAGGAAATATCACTTGAACGCAGTCACGTACGAAAGATAGCCGTGAACGCTACCACGTTGGAGAAGGGAGATCACGACGTGGTTTGTTCCTGCAAACTGTGCTACGGAGGTTACGCACGTAAAGACGTCGACATCAGTTAAATAAAGGGGTAGGCAGATATCTCTGATATACCTTTCATTAACACATATTCAAGGTCTAACAACATAGACCTTCTTTAATATGACGGTAATCTGATTGATATAATATATATAGTTTTTTTTTATAATTTGATAAGAACTACATACATGTTAATTAATATATACTACTATATTTATAAAATCTAATACTAACTAAAATCCGTTGTAAGAATGCATGCATTTACTGTGGCAAGATATTATTTGATGTGTTATGTCCATAAGAACTACCAAGAACTAAGAATACCAGTATAACACTGCCGTGTATCGTATGGAGAGTGTATGGAACCGGAGACCCAGTTACTGGTAGTTAGCGCTTCCAGACCTAAGAGATGACAACAAAAGTGCTTTTTGTTGATTAAGATGTAGGCGTTTTTTTATGCACTTATCAGTGGTGGAGCTACACTGCAGTTTGTTTCTAGCTGCAGAATGCATTGGGTCAGCTCGATCGGGGTAGGACCACGCCCTCACAGAACACCAGCGTAAAATAGCATAATACCGCTGCTGTGTTTCGTCTGGTGAGTGTAGGGATTCGAAGACCTTTATTACTGGCGACGAGGCATTCCATTTCAGTCCTCAAGGATAACAACACATCTGCATTATGATTCCTTCCCATGAATGTAGATGTCATAGGCCGCAGGAATCACTTACCATCAGGTGAACTGGGTGATGTTTGATACTCTCAAGTTTATAAAAAAAAATGGGCTGCAGTCATCACTTACCAACAAGTGAAATGTGTTCTAGCTCGTCAGCCGCAGTATTGCAAAAATAATAATAAGAATCACCACGAACTTCATGTACCTATTTGTATCGACATTTAATAACATCGCCCCGTTTCACACGATCGCTTTTCCGGACAACGAAAGCGTTCCGTTACACGGAGGAGAACAATACGGCAACAGTAAGCAAACTCGTGACCACTCCCGACCTGGTACACTAGCAAACAAATTTAGAACCTTAAACTCAGAACACAAGGATCATATCGGCGCGTATTTAAAACCATTCACCATTTTGGTGCAACGTGTTTACGAATTTACCTGTTATGCGGGTTACCACAAAATTCTAGATCAGTATTTTTTTGTGTGTAGGTGTAGTGATGTGGGCCCTAACGGCCCTACAGCCTAAACTGGATTGACTCGCGAGCCTGCCTGTTTAAGTATGCCCTCGAGTGGATAGATTAGTGAGTCACTACGGGTGAGCAATCTTTTAGCAACGGGTCTATCCAATATTTGGCGAGCCAAAATCAAACTTAAGATTGTATTCATGTTATAAACATTATTTGAACTTAATATATTATCATTAATTAGAAGAACTTTATATATTAGCGGGAAAGTATCTGTAATATAAGTAAACGCTTGGCGGGCCGCATAAAATTATTAAGCTGGCCGCATGCGGCCTGAGGGTCGCGGGTTGCTCACCCCTGGATTACTAAATTCCAAGTGAAATAACACGCAATCAAAATATTTAATTTGAATAGTATACCTGTATGCATTAAATTTGTTTTTTTTATACATAATATATAAAATTTTATGCACTCTTCTGAAAAGTGGTATTTCTTTCTATTAATTTTTACCAACATTGAATCGTCTTATTTAAAAAAAAAGCAGTCACGCGACTTATAAAAATGTATTAAGCTTTCATCTAGCTTATTGTGTGAGGCGATGTTAGTACTAACAGATAAGTTGAGCTGTGGATTACGATAATGGTTCAACTGTGATTACCATAAGATTTATAATAGTTTGTAGTTGAAAAAATAATCCTTATTATTGCTATACACAATTTGTGAACAAGGAGCAAATATCATAAATATCTCATATAAAAAAGCTGAACCATCAACATTTATATCATTAAATATATTATATTACCTGCATTAAAAAAAAAAGATTTTCGTTAACCCTATGTCTCTTTATTTACAAGTGTAACCACTTTGTCGGACCACCATTATAAGCTAAAGTAATAAAGTAATTAATGGACACCCCCTCAGCTCGATCTTCGGTTCCAGCCGTACATATTAACTGCTCAGCCACGTTGTGCATATCTACGCTCCGTGTGCACAGGGGCGTTAACGCAAACTAAGTTTGACTTACAAATAACAAAAGGACTAGGAAAGAGGAATATAGAATTCCGCTTTCCTATTCCTTTTATTCTTCTTTATAATTAAATTCTGTACGGGTCTCAAGACATTTAACGAGTTCTTTGTCATTGGACTTCAGTGTTCATTGTTTTCGATTTGTGAACTGCTATCGATCCCGGTTTATAGTGACCGGGTGGAAGTGGAGGGTATCCTCCAACGGTAAACCTAATATAATTTACCACCCCTTGGGGTTTTTCATAGATAATTTCGATGTGTAAGTATTACCCGTGAAGAGCATTATTCCACCGTGACGATAGTGCAGCGCAGTTTACGAGAGAACTACGTTTCAGACGATGCGACGTTACGAAATACCTTTGAAGCAGACGCTTGAATGTGACCTCCCACCAACATTCTGCGTTGCGAATGAACGCAATACATCCTGTTTATATTAGGTATATATATATATATATATATATATATATATATATACCTAATATTAACAGGATGTATTGCGATTATTTTTTATGATTTTTACAATTTATTGTAAGAATTTGTAAAACAAGGCACATGTTGGAATAAAGTTTTTTTTATTGTATTTACAGTGAAGTTATAGTGGCTTAAGGTCTTGGGTTGTGATATTCAATTGGACCTGGCCAACGGGATTTTTTAGATTCGTCTATATAAAGTATATTGCTCAACGAAATATAAGTTAATAGATGTGATCACAAAAATAAACAGCAATCGCATAGATTGTGAACCATCCAACAATAGCGGGGCAGGTGAACGGATTGCGTTGTGAAAGCGTGGCGAGAGCCAGATCGAGGGTTGCCAAGGTTGTGGGAAAAAAATGCGGACAATTCTGGGGACAATGAATCGTTTAACTTAATAAACTTCGGTTGAATTAAATAAATTTTCGAATGTCCTGAAATGAAAATGCAAATGGACAAATGTATAAAATATATAAAAATATATTTAAAATTACAGGCCTAAAGTAACTTGAGACGTTTGGCTTAGTAGCATTGTTATGAAATTGCATTCTAAATTTATTCGGGCTTATTTAAGCGATCACCGGGTCCAACTGCACACCAGCGCAGATAGCATTAGATTTTAGTCCTTCAAAGTTAGACATAATCTGGTGGGCCCCAGGACGATGAAGTTTCGGTAAAATTCTATATACCACTAACAAAAGTAAGATCGTGAAGAAGTGTCCATCTTATGGTAATAACTAACATTATATAACACTATACCATGATCGAAATATGCCTCCAGGCTAGGTCGTCCTTGCGTAGATGTAGATAAGACTTAATGAAAAATATGAGGAAAATTTTTTAGACTAAACAACTGGGGAACTGAGACAATCCAGGTTTGTAATACACTCTTGGCAACCCTATGTCAAACCAACTGAAATAAGAAGCGTCATTGGCAAGGCACGACAATCTTTGGCAGTCTTTGTCACTTTCGAAACGTCCCAAATAGTGATCTGACGAACAGCGCCATCACGAGTCGTTGACTTACGACAATGGTGTTACAATGAGACTATTACATCTTTGAATGAGTCTTATTAATTATTTTACAGGTATTATGTAGCCAGCTATAATGGGTCCGTCTTCTAACCGAAGTCATTAATACTCTAGACATACATATATACTGTTAAACTTCCGGTACTTAGTACGAAGTACAAACGTAATTCTAATACGCGTAATTTTATATACATTTTTGCATTTTTCACCCTGTATTTTTTTCTGTTTAACTTCAAGGTCGACTGTTAGTAAATAGTTTTGTTAGGCATTGAGCGCTACTTAGTTGCAATGATAGTTTAAATAAATAAACAGTAATAAACTAATGGTAGTGAGTACCACGAACACGTCGGCTTATCCGGGAAAAGATTTTGCTCTTCTTCCATCGCAAAAGAATTACAGCGTTAGATAACTGCTGCGTTTCACCTCCAACAAGGGTGAGAGAAATCGGAGGCACATATTTCTTATAAAATAGATAATCGGTCTTAATTATTATGGATGTTCATTTACACCATGATTTATTGCCGAGAATGCATGCAGTGATCACAAACTTTATGGTCATTTAGTGTTATAAAAATGTGAAATAAACTCTAACACGAAACTATGTAGAATACGAATAATTTCTTCTCATATATTTCAAATTATCCCTCCATATATAGTAATGAGATTCGATTACGAGGGATATTGGCACGCTCGGGAATTGCGACTTAATGCGGTTTATTTACCCACCAGATGGGAAGTGCGTGAAGCGTGTGATTCCAGGGGTGCCGGCTGCGTTCGTGGAATCGCTCAAATTGATATTCCCACTAATGGATGCCTCTAGGCTGACAAGATTATATAATACGACGAGGCTTTTGAGTGATTTGAATATATAAATGTTTGCTTATGTGATTGACATATATAATAAATTAGGCCTTAATATTAACAGATTTCCTAAAGTACTTAGGACTTACTCACAGGACAGAACTTTATGGTTTTCACTGTTTGGTATATTCCTTGCACACCGTCGAGCCGTTTATAAAAAAAAAACACTAATACTGGTAAGTCCCACGAGTAATATGAATTACGTGACGTTAACATGTTTTTTTGAATGATAATTCTACTAATTACTTTGTAATGATGATTGGTTCCTTATACAGGTAGTCAACATTTTACGTTAGACCACTCCTTCATTTCCGTTTACATTGTTACCCTGAATACTAAGAACGCTATTAAATATATCATAAGGATATGGTGAACACATGGCTTACTGGCCAGTTTACCGGGCTGCTGCGTCATAGAATCGAGTTCGATTCAGAGCCGGGAAAAAAAAAGTTAACTACAAATTGATATTTAGTCTGGATATTTTGTATGTTAGTCACGTGTTCCTGAGATATGCCGTCCTCTGATTGCATTGCACATTTAAGCGGTCCGAGTGGGGAAAAGGATGAAGAATGAGTGTCTGTGTTTCTGTTTATATGTGTGTTACTGTAGTATGTCCTGGGCAGTTGATGTCATCTGATAATACATAGAAGGTTTTTGCCGTGGTCGCGAATTTATAATAGTTTATTATCAATCTAATAAATTATTAAAAATGTTTGTTAATCGAAGTAAAATATACCAAATATATATAAAATATATTATTACTATTACGTCTATCATATTAAGTCTATATAATTCTATCTCTTCGACCTATCTTAATCCTATTTATAACCAAGGGGTATAGGGTTCAGGGCTGTACACTGACAGTCTATGGAAGAGATGTATGTTTAGTTAATGTTGGACTTGAAAAATATTAAGGATAAAAAAAATACTTAATTAAAGTGACTGGTGTTCCCACCTGGTGTTCAGTATCCAAATAGTCTTTTGATTTAATAAAAGCTTATTCTTTCTTAAGCATCTTGTGAGTAATAAACCAAATAAAAGCTTTTATGCCATTGGGAAGAATATACCGGACCTATGATTAGAGCGTCATCAAGCAATCGGAAACACGATAAATCCGTCTCTCGTCTCGGCAAGAAGTCGACATGATTTCGAGGCGCTTCTCCGAGTGCAATAAGCTTACTGTATTACGTCGGCTAGTGATGTGCCGAATGGCTTACTTTATTCATACCTATATCAGAAAAGTACGCTATGAAAAAGCGTTGGACTGACCTTCCGCCCCGGTACTAAACGAATATTATTTCCTTTGTGTATATGTATTAATAGACTGATTTCATTTACTTTCTATAAAATTTATAAAAATAATCAATAATCACATTACATTACAACGGTTACGGATACAAATTTAAAAAAAAATAATTTACTTGATTACTTTATATGTTGAAATGTGGATATAATTAGAAAAACTCTTTTTTATATAATGATCTTTAGTTAGTATTTATTGGATGAACTGCTACTACTATAATTCGACTAGTATTAGACTGCTGCAGTATTGCATAAACAAAGATAGCTCCATCGATATATTTCATGATAAATTACCATTGTTCAAATCCAAAATCGTCAGGGTATTGAATCCCAGTGCAGTCGCAGATGTCTAATATTTTGTTTTGCCATATCATAGACAATTATATAATCATTTTTGTTGTCAATGTTGTCAAAATTGTCAATTTATAGTCCTTACAAAACTAGTTTAATTTTAGAGGTTAACTTAATATAATTTTTTCTATTCTCTAGTTTAAAATTGCACTGTAGTTTTGTAATTTGTTTTTATATAGTTAGTGTTTATGCATAGTTACTTAAAGCAAGATATGTTTATCTGTAAGTGTAGTTACATGTTGCCATTTTTTAACTTGATTTATAATGTTCAACCTTGAAACCAATTACGTTGATAAGCCATAATAAATAAATTAACTAGTATTCAAGTCCCAAGATTAAAAGCATTTGAAGGGCCACAGCACTGCTTCCATTATATCGCAGTGCGGGGTTGGTAGGGGAGGGGTGAGGACGGAGGAGGGTGTTGTCGGTAATTACTGGAGCGGCGCCGGTGCGAGATTGGCTGCCAATTGAGTTACGAGCGACGGGAAATGCGTCCGCAGCAAACGCGCCGATCCACTGCTGCAATAGCATAGCTTAATAACAAGTGAAAACACCCACAGTTTTAGCAGAAAAGATATACCTTTTTTTTGATCATGTAACATTCTTCGCCACGAACAGAGACCCAAAACTGCGAGTACTTTAGCCGCTTTCTTTATTTTCTATAGGTAGTGTTTATGGGTCACACGAGTTGACACTCTGGATGCGTTTCATTCGGAAATATTTTTGAATCTGATACGTTTTACACTTGAACGATACGGCATTATTGTTTAAAGATTCAAATTGCAAATGCATTGTCATCACTCTTGAAGGCTTCAGGAATGGTAATTGATGTAATGCTCGTTATCGCTCGTAATTAAGCCTCCCGTTTGAATTACACCATCAACACAAACGATCAACAATTTACCATTTTACCGTACTTGACAGAGACGAGGGTCATCCACAGATTGAGCTGACCCACAAGGCGACAGCCAGTTATTCCGGCCGCATCGTTCGTCACTGTATTGTAACTGTAAGTTATGCTCCCCCAGTTGAAGAGTCCGGTCATCTTGCTGGATTTGATCGGTTCAATTGAATGCCGATGACGCACGGACGGATATAAATATTGTGCAGCACTGCTATTATTGATGTTCACGTGATAACCTCCTGCCGCCGAGCGCTAGAATTCAATACGTTTTTAAAACGCTTCATTAGCTTGACCTGTATGTATGTGTGTATTATGTCTGTATGTATGAATGTATGTAGATTGTATTAAATTCAGTTTTCAACAACGTCTGACATCTGAAATAATGCTGACATATTAAGAACCGATAACAGTACAATAAGTTTTAAACTATAAAAATAATATAGGCCAAAACAACATATATTTTGTTTACCCATATATTGTGTTTATAATGATGAATCTATATATGTCGAGTACGCTGCAGACAGTTCCAATAACTTAGCCAATATTAATGGCAATAACATGCAAATATTATTAATTACTGTTAGTTATTATTGCATATTATTATCAGCTATTACATTAATTAAGATCTAACAATTACTTCAATGTAGTCAAAACAATTCTTCATTATTCCCTGGACTTGTGTTTCAAGCAATAACTAACATAATATATACAAAGAGATCACAACACTGTTCATACATAAATTAAATAATATCTACTAAATCAATAAGCATAATTGTTAGAATAACATACTTTATTGAACACCCTAAATAAAATAAAACAAAGTGATATATTTAACAATTTTTCAAATGGGCAATGGTGCGTTTTCTCGCTAAAAGCAATCTTCTTCAGACATCTTTTGGATGAGCAGGATCTCAACAAAACAAACATCTATTGTCGGCCATGTGTGTGTAGTGAGAGGTAATAATTCATTATAATTTATACACATGCATACCGCACATTATCTAATTAGAACTAAATCAAATATATTATTTTAAAATTTAAAAAAAAAAATTTTTTCTTTAATTTAGCAATTATTAAATGATAAAAATTTACTTTCAACAAACAAGTTCAAAATAATAAAAGGTACTGTGTTTAGTAGTCGTTATGATTTTCTAATTTGTTAATTATACCAAAGTTTATAAAAACATTTATAAATTTAGAAAGCTTAAAAAAGGATCTTGCCAGAATACGCAACGTACTAGACGTCCGCTGTAGAACGAAGGCGAGCGCTCAAAAGATAAGCAAAATGTGGTGTGACAAGATGTCACCGTTGTTGAAATCTCATGTTAGCGGACTTCAAATATACTGGATTTAAGGAGACAGGAATATCGCGAAGGCT
Source organism: Teinopalpus imperialis (assembly GCA_029286865.1). Classification (NCBI taxonomy): domain Eukaryota; kingdom Metazoa; phylum Arthropoda; class Insecta; order Lepidoptera; family Papilionidae; genus Teinopalpus; species Teinopalpus imperialis. The sequence continues at coordinate 5,615 of JAGSMU010000274.1, read as the reverse complement.
GTTTTTTTAAAGACGTACTATTAAATATACTAAAATCTTATGGACCTTCAAGAAAAGAGTCTACATCTTTCATTAAGGCCGGCAGCGCATCTACGACTCCTCTGGCGGATGTTCACGGACGGCGGTGATCACTATGGGAGAGCTCAGATAATTGAGCTACGAGATGGTTCACGGAAATAGTCGAATGGCGGATTCGATTGATTAGACCATCGTGTCATCATATTTATAGCACGGAAAAGCACTATAAAATTGTAATGATGATTTCAATCAATAGTCTATTTACACAAAGCAATCTATAAGTTTATTATTTCATGTTGTTATTGCACGGTAATCTTTTTATTTTCTAAAATTACATAAAGGATTTTATAGAAAAGATCGCGACTGTCAACGGACCCACAAGTTATGAAACGTTATCACAGTATAGATGACGCTTCAAATATACACAATCATCTTGGAATCTGTAACTCCAGCTTGATGTACATACAAAGGTTTATTTTCTAAAACTACATAAAGGATTTTATAGAAAAGATCGCGACTGTCAACGGACCCACAAGTTATGAAACGTTATCACACTATAGATGACGCTTCAAATATACACAATCATCTTGGAATCTGTAACTCCAGCTTGATGTACATACAAAGGTTTATTTTCTAAAACTACATAAAAGATTTTATAGAAAAGATCGCGACTGTCAACGGACCCACAAGTTATGAAACGTTATCACAGTATAGATGACGCTTCAAATATACACAATCATCTTGGAATCTATAACTCCAGCTTGATGTACATACAAAGGTTTATTTTCTAAAACTACATAAAGGATTTTATAGAAAAGATCGCGACTGTCAACGGACCCACAAGTTATGAAACGTTATCACACTATAGATGACGCTTCAAATATACACAATCATCTTGGAATCTGTAACTCTAGCTTGATGTACATACAAAGGTTTATTTTCTAAAACTACATAAAGGATTTTATAGAAAAGATCGCGACTGTCAACGGACCCACAAGTTATGAAACGTTATCACACTATAGATGACGCTTCAAATATACACAATCATCTTGGAATCTGTAACTCCAGCTTGATGTACATACAAAGGTTTATTTTCTAAAACTACATAAAGGATTTTATAGAAAAGATCGCGACTGTCAACGGACCCACAAGTTATGAAACGTTATCACACTATAGATGACGCTTCAAATATACACAATCATCTTGGAATCTGTAACTCTAGCTTGATGTACATACAAAGGTTTATTTTCTAAAACCTCTAATAGGCGGAGCCATTACCCCATTTTTAAAACGATACACGAGCTCAAAATTTTTATGATGTCAGGTGATTATTATAATCTATAAGCACTATATATATAAACAATAAAAAACAGGATGTACATGTTGTGAGGAATATACTTCCTCGTTGTTCTTTTGTTAGTCAAAATGCATGTGCAATACGATCGGAGTAAAGTCAACGATATACATACATTACAGCAGAACTCAGATTAGAGTTTCTTAATTGAAAATCGAAACTAAAACCTACGAAGATGCAGCCATGTACTCTAATTATACGTACATGACAAAATTTGAAATAATGAAAATAGAAATGAATTGTGTAGTGTTTAGAGAAACATCCATCTGAATTGTGCAAAAATATCCGCGAACCCTGAAAACCAAGGGAATGGTGGCAAAAGTTTTTTTTTTTCTAAATAAATAACTATTGGCAATATTCTTCTGTATATTTATTTTATTCTGTATATATTGGTTTAATTTTCAAAATTGTGATGTCGAAATGTATCAATATCTCTTTATTTTTATTTTTTAGTTTCTGTATAGTAAGGATTTCTAAAATAAGAGGCCCTAATCCCTTAGAAATGTCTCTAGTCACTCCATATATTTCGTGTAACCTGCTCGCGACCATTGCTTAGCTATGGAGGTCAGTGGCTCGCTTCGCTCATTACCCTCCCCACTTCGCTTCGTTCAGCCACGTAGAAGTGGTTTATGCAGGACCTCCTTCACGAATTTTTTTATTCGCGCTTTAAACATACTTTTTTTTTTGTCAAAACCCACGAAGAGGATAAATAGGTAAGGTTTTTACCTTCGCTATAAAAAAATCGTAATAACATTTTAATTAATAGTTTATTTATACCTGACTAGACTCTTCCAGGCAGGCAGAATTGTATTGCAGCAGCAGGATGTAAGATCACATGCGTCCCTTATACAAAATGTACTAAGAGTAGATATTTCAATATCCATTGGCCTAGTAACGGAAACCTCGAAAACGTTGAAACCTTTGCTACTTTTTACTTTTCGTCTATGGTAGCTTAGAAAACTAAATACAGAGATCGCCTGCAATCACTGGGAAATATTTACTTATGTGTGCGCATTGTAAAGATGATCCATGTATTGAAATACTTCTATGTGAAAAAATTAATTAATTTTAAATTCATTTGTCAACACAGAAAGCTATAAATTTATTTTGTCATGTTGTTATTACATGGTATTATTTAATTTTATAAAACCACATTAAAATTAATTCCTTTACGAAACGAATCTTTTGTATACAAATCTTATTTATTGAGCAGACCCTATTTAATAATAAGCGCGACCACCAGGTTGAGAAACGACGCTCTATATGAAAGACTAGATATATATTCTGAAAATGTTGATAGGTCATATTAAAAAAAAACTCCGATCGCAAAGGGTTAATGTTATTTACCGTGATTGCCTTATTGCCTTCAGAAGTTTCCTAACCTATTCCAATGACGAGCAAACAAATTCACGGATTCAATATTATTTTCCTTATTTCATAATTCATAAGCAATCAATATTTATAAACAGACAGACGCCTTTTACGTACGGCTAAGACGTCTTATAAGTACCATGAAACATTTAAGTGTACTACTGTTTTTTTAATAGTATTGGCAAAGTAGCAGCGATGACAATATGATAACAGCATTCTTGAGTATATAACATTATTACGTTAAGACGCTATGATTGGAAATTGTTACATGGCAAAAAGTTTGGTTACGCCGAACAAAATAATAACCCCTTGCACTCGGTGCAAAAATTATTACGATCTACCAATAACTCAAAACTCATTTTTAATTTATTAATTAAGAGCTATCCTAGGAAAATCTAACATGGGTGCGCGAGCGCAGCCTACATCGAATATTAAAAATCTGACTATTATTAAAATCATTTTTAAATAATGCATTACAACACAAAAAATAACTTTTTGAATGTTAACAATGACTTATTCGCTTATCTTGTAATATCGCCTGAGCGGCGAAATGCTATTGCTAAAGGTTATCCTCAACTATCGCAGAGACGAATGTCGAATAACTGACGCTGTTTTTGGCTAATCTATAAATAATAAATAACCTACAATTAAAATTAGCAGTGGGGCAAGCATGACGCCTCCCTTTGCTCTATATACATCGCCAACATAAGTTGTTAGTAACGACGATAATATGTGTAAATATAGAATACATGTCATTAATTAGATTAATTACATGTATTTTATAATATTAATTAGATAATTGTATTATATTACCCATGAATATTATCAGATTAAATGTAATAAATCACATTAACCGCATAGAAAAGACTAGCGTAATTTAGCGAATTAAAATAAAATTTTTGAACACAATCAAATGAATAAATAATTTTTTGACACCGATTATAACGTTTTATTTCTTATGTAATTTTTTACGCATTAATATCTAAAAAACATGTGCAATATAAACATGGTTATATTTACACACGAAAAAAAACAATGACAGCATGCTTAGATAACGCTAATATGAACCGATAATAAGTTCCACTAATCGTTATACTATAGTTTCGAAAATTATATTACCACCGTTTATGTTAAAAATATCATTAAAATTTGTTCAAAGACTATTCAGTTCATTTCAGTGACATGTAATCCCCAGCTCAAAGTGATGTCCATAGAAAACCAAGGTTTTTTATGGAACTAAAGAAAGGGATCACTTTATCGTAAGTCAATTTTTTTCAAAGCCCTGACAGAAATTTTGTAATACAGGGTCCAGTTTGTAGATCTACATTTATTTTAGCACGATTGCCGATAACACTCGATAACTACATCCGGTTCAGCGAGCTATGAATGATGAAGTGGCAATGGTCCGCCATACTGATGCTGATGTAGATTGACTGTAATCTCCAAAATCTGTCTTGTGCTCAAGGCAATACTAATACTTAATTTATTTTACGTTAAAATATATTTGCGCAGTAATTTCATTTTGCTATTTGGATGTATATTAAAGTCTGAGACAAGATAGACAAGTTTGCTCCAAGGTATTCGGTGTTAATGTTTATAAATTCACATAACTATACATAATCTGAATGGCTAAATACAAAAAGGTAATATAAAATTAAAAATTCTCTAGCACAAAATCGAGCGCCACGTATCAAGGAGCATCCATCAAACACAGTGTCAGGGCGCAGGCCTCGGCCGCCCGGGCCCCAGCGCCGGCCACGAGTTACCCAACAAATCTCAGTTTTACATGCAGAACATTTTACCCAATCACACCCCCATTTCTTCGTGATAATAGTTTGACATTGTGGACATTCCAAAGCTTCACCGCGGCGTATGAGCGAATTCAGTAACGCTTGTGTACCTTCATCAGTTCCATTCGGTTGTTCGGCAGTGACAGCTGCACGAAGTTTCTCGTGATATTGTTCACAAGTTTCGCCTTCGTGAATGACCTAAATAATATTAAAGTAATTGATTACGGATGTTGTTAATAAAGATAGGGAAATGTAAAATTACCAAATAACTAGTTATTTAGATGTAACATTAGCCACCTAGTTAGGTGGTTATTGTTTAATGCCCTAATATATACACCGACAAAGTGGATTTTGTTTTAAAACTTATGGTGGTATTTGTTTAATTAAGGTTCAACATGATTTTATCCCCTGTACTCCCCTCCCAGCAATGAAAGCCATGTACACTTCTTTATATTTGAAGTGTGAGGGTGAAAAGAAATACGATACATTACTAGCTAGGCTTTAAAAAGGAGTGCATTCGAAGCAAATTTGATTTCATGTAAACATGGATAATATGACGTTAAAGGAAATTCAAAACAAGCTGCTACTATGGGAAACGTCTGATAATCCCTTAGCGCCTTTAACTCCTGGTCAAAGAGAAGCTATTCTTGACTTAGAATCATTGATCCTTGGTATAAAGCCCGACTCGGAACAAGTGAGTATCTTACTTTTTATTAATTACAGATTAAATACGAATACAGGGTAATTTACTGTAGTAACTACTACTTCTGAAAACTAATTTATTCTATTGGCACAACCATCGTATCATCGTATGGTATAATACTTATAGAATAATATTGTGTGATATTCCATTTGGTTCATTCCAAACCCATTGTGGTTAGTCTCTACATCTCGACTTCTTAAGCTGTCTATTCCTAAAAATATACCTCACTACAGTACAAGAGAGCACTTAATGAATGGTGATTAAAGCTCCAGGTGTCCAATTCCCTTCGCAACTCTCTTCCTCGTGCATTTGGCAGCAATAGTATTGGGGGTGGCACACAAACACACAGTACACCTGATAATGTCTGCCACCCGTGACA